>PVIH01002959.1:0-52556 GCA_004025045.1 Sigmodon hispidus
GGTGGTGCACACTGTAACCCCAGCACTGCAGATGCTGATGTGGTGGTGCACACCTGTAACCCTCACACTGCAGATGCTGATGTGGTGGTGCACACTGTAACCCCAGCACTGCAGATGCTGATGTGGTGGTGCACACTGTAACCCCAGCACTGCAGATGCTGATGTGGTGGTGCACACCTGTAACCCTCACACTGCAGATGCTGATGTGGTGGTGCACACTGTAACCCCAGCACTGCAGATGCTGATGTGGTGGTGCACACCTGTAATCCTACTACTCAGGAGGTGAAGGTAAAAGGATCAGAAGTTCAGAGCCATCACATACCAAGTTTGAAGCCTGCCTTGGCAACCCTGCCCCAAATAAAGGAAGGAGGGAGGGAGGAGGAAGAAGAAGGAAAGAAGGAAGGAAGGGAGGAAGGAAGGGAGGGAGGAAGTGAAGGAAACCCATTCCAGTGGAGGATGGTTCCTCACATCACATGTATCCTTTTTTTTTTTTTTTTTTTTTTTTTTTTTTTTTTTTTTTTTTTTTTTTTTTTTTTTTTTTTTTTTTTTTTTTTTTTTTTTTTTTTTCCTTTTTTAATGGTTTTTTGAGACAGGGTCTCTATATCTATTCTTGGCTGTCTTAGATCTCACTTTGTAGATGGGGCTGGCCTTGAACTCACAGAGATCTTCCTACCTCTTCCTCCCAAGTGCTAGGATTAAAGGCATGTACCACCATCTCCACCATGTCATTTTATTCATAGTCGACTAAGATGTGGCATAATGAATGGCTATTGAAATTTATTAACTATTTCTTGGCATCTGTTGAGATTGTAATACATTCTTTTCCTTTACTATGCGAATGTAACAAGTTGTATGTGGTTGCTTTTCAAGACCTGCACTCCTCCAATAAGCCACATTTGATCTAGATAAATCAGTCTTTAACATGTCACAGCTATTCTTCACATGGAGATTATCTTGACTCCCAAAATGTAAGCAGGAGCAATGCCCCATGGGAAATCTTGAGTAAGATCCAGAGTCTCACCTGGCGGAAAAACATCAAGTTTCCCACAAAAGGAGAGGGCTTGGGGTGTCTGATGCCCAACTTCTCCAGTCTTGAGAATGCCGATGTAGAATACCTGGTGGACAGAGAAGCAAATCTTTAAAGCCAAGAAACTGGTGTTTATGAAGCAGAACTATTGAGTTATCTTAGTGAGGTTGAGAGACATTTCCAATGAACGTGTCTAAGGACTCGGGCAGTGAACTAGCAAGGAAAAGGGTTAGGAACTAGGAGTACCTCTAGATGGGGGATGGGATCCCAAGAGCTTCTCTGTCTGAAGGTACCTCAGAGGAAGGTAGTCTAATACCCTCCTCCATTAGAAAACCATCAACTGTCTCCACAATGCACCTCAGTTCCTCAGCTTCTAAATCTATCATGAACCATAACTCAGAGGACAAAGCAAATACTTACAATGGCAGAGAATAAACTCCCTGGTATCATTTTCTGGGTCCAGGCCAACCCCCTATTCATATACAACTTGTTACTCATCACATTCCATGGCCATGGCCTCATTGAGGAAAAAAAAATAGAGGTGGAGGCATCTCATGGCGAGGGACCTCCTTACTCCACTTCCAGCCTTTGTAAGACTCTGTCTTCCTGTCTGAACACACAAGGCGGGCAGATTCTTTCCACCCCAAACCAGGAAAAGTGGCCCAACAGAGGCTGTCCAAACACTGGGATTACGGGGATATTTCTGTTTATGGGAACAGAGAGGTGACATAGTTAAAGTCAGAATTGGCTTGGGCAAACCTGCCATATGGCCCCAATCCCCACCCAGCCAGACAATTAGGTCAAAAGTTCAGTCAGTTCAAAAAAATTAATGAGTCAAACTGGGTGTTTAGCATCATGCAGAGATCAGCCAAATCTCAGTTTAGGAACAAGAAAAAAATGACAGAATAGCACTCCAGTCTGGCTTCTGGTGAATGCTGGAGCTCAAAACCCTCTGCAGTGAGGATGAGTATTTGCCGTATTCTCCAACCTGAGAACAGTTCAGCAAAGCCTGCAATATCCAGGGAAAGGGAGATGCCTCTTAAGTATGGTTTACAAGACACAGCATTGTGCTCATAGTTAAATCAGCCATGCGGGAGAACCAAGCAGAGCTCAAAGGGATGCAGCGGGTTCTCCCAGCGTCTGAAAGTACTGCTGCTGGATGACTTTCCAGAACATCACCAATAAGTCCACATTTGAGTGGAATCACGAAGCACATGCTAGAGCCATGTGTGAACTAAACGGATTAGCCACACCCACACTCCAGTTCATTAGTGTGCATGCCAAAGGTCAGCAGTACCAGTTGGGAAAAGGTAGCCTTTCAAGCGAGTGGTGGTATTTTAAATGACTCCCCTAACCCTCAAATAGAGAGATCTAAGGAGACTCACAGCCACTGAACACTTCCTTTAACACTCTCAAATCGGAGATTTTCCATCAGTTTTTGCAAATTATTTTCTAAATATAATCTCTGATGGATAAAAAGAAATATGAAGATCTTGGGCCACGTAATTACATCTTAATTTAGTAATTAGATGTCTTGATTGTCTAATTAAAGGACAAGAAGTCTGTGCCTAATTACACATGCTAATTATTATGCAAGTCCATGCCCTCATTATGTAACCACACTTAGGAGAACACTGCCTGTGTGTCTCTGCACAAAATTCAGACATTTTGAAGCATATGGCACCAGCAGAGAGTGTCCTGTGCACAAATCACAATTTTCACTCACAGCCTGGACTCGGGTGCAGAATGTGAGAGTCTTGAGTGGGTAGCATCCAGGTAAGGCTACCATCAGTCAGAGTCCCCGAGCCCAGATCTGTAGTAGGAAATTAGCACTAACACCATAAGTGGCAAAGTTGCAATGCAGACATCATTTGTGTTCGGCTGGCTTCCTTCTCTGTAACCTGTTGTTCTTATGTGCTCTGGTCTCTGGGGCCCCAAACTGACCTCCAAATGTCTAACCAGATGTCCAAGTTCATAGGATCCTTCAGCCATGGGGTGATACATTCCGAATGACAAGTTGAAGTTCTGGCCTCCAGAACCTCAGAATGTGACTCTATTTGGAGATAGGGTTAGTGTGGATGTCTTTAGTTCAGATAAGGTCATACTGAAGTCAACGGGGCCTCCTCTCATCCAGAAGAACTGGGTCCTGGTCAGAAGAAGGCGGTGTTGTTTACCTCCCTCCCTGACAAGAAGCAACTCAAGGAGGAAGGTTTAGCTGGCCTCACAGTTCTAAAGGAAAGCCTGAAGGCAGGACAATCAGGAAACAGAGTGTGAGCAGGAAATGTGCTAGGGCTTTGAAATCTCAAGGCCTGCCCCAATGACCCACTTCCTCCGGCAAGGCTCCACCTCCTAAGGGTCCACAAAACAAACAGCAGCTCCAACAGGCAATGGATAGTCAAGCACATGAGCCTGTGAGGGACATTCTACATTCAAATAATAACAAAAGACGCTGAGGGCAGAGATCAGAGTGATGCTGTTGCTAGTGGACGGAGGTCAAAGTTCATCAACGAACGTCTAATGGGCGGAAAGGCAAGGAAGAATTCATCCCACCGGGTTCCCGGGGAGCCTGGCCCTACCAACACCTTCATTTCAAACTTCCAGTTTCTAGACCTGGGAAACCGTCAGTCTTCCTAATAGAGCAGCCACAGGAAGCTGAAAACAAGGATTCTCCCACAAACATTCCAGACAGTCAATGGAAATATTTTAAATGTCTTTTTCTTCCCGTCATTTTAAACACTATCATTGTAAAAGAAATCTGTCTTTCATGTTAGATTGTGTCATTAAATTCTGTACCATCCAACAGAAGTACAGGTGGCCTGGGATGGTGCCGGGAAAAGTGGTACCATGCAGCCGTTTCTGCCATCACTGTGTTGTGATATGTAGGAAAGCTTCCCTTTGACAGGAATTAATGCAAATATGCCCACCACTACCATTCTGGACATCTGTCATTGTTTATAGTTGGGATACTTAAGTCAGAAAATGACAGCAGACATACATATTGCCCCACATAAAATTCTTTGGTTTTATTTTCACATCTAAGGCAATCATTACACCCCACAGAATACAAATCTTGCAGTACCACTAGGGAAGCTTGGAGTATCCCCTCTCAAAATAAACTGGACCATCAGCACGGTTTTTACAATAAGGCTAAATTTTAAAGGTTACAAGTTGCCCAATCTTTTTTTAAACTTATTTATTTATTTATTTATTTATTTGCCTTGGTGTTTGCCTAGAACTGGAACTATAGACAGTTGTGATCCACCATGTGGATGCTGGGAATTGAACTCAGGACCTCTGGAAAAACAGTCAGTGCTCTTAACCTCTGAGCCATCTCTCCAGTCCCACAAGTTACTTAGTCTTTCATTTTCCTCAAAACCAAGATACTCTCTTGATGGATTTTACACAGAATTATAGCTCATTGTTTAGGCAAAGAAACCACTTTAAGTAAATTGGGAGGGTGGGGGATTGTTGTTGTCTGAGACAAGGTCTCGTATAGCCCAGGCTAGCCTTAAATGTATGTACATTATGTAGCTGAGGCAGTCCTAAAACTTCCAGTTCTCTCATCTTTACCGACTCTTGGGATGACAGGTGGGTCCCACCACACCTGATGATGCAGCGCCAGGGATCAAACCCTATAAACTGAGCTACATCCCCAGGCCTCGGAGAGTCCTTGATGGGTTCAGGTCAGATGGGTTGAGGTTTAAAATACCAGAAACCAGATAGAGTCCAGCCTCCCCCATGGTGTGTCTTAAGCAGCCATGAAAACCACCTTCTCTTTGTCTGGGTTCTACCAGCGATACGGCTCATCCATTCCATTAGCTTGAAAAAGAGTGACCTGGCCCTTGGCTGAATCTCCGTTCCTCGTCCTTTGTCTCTTCTCTACCCAGAGCAAGAGAGGCACGGACAGGAATAACTTAAATCTCATTTTAACGGGGATTTCTGGTGAACCAATTATGAAATCTTGAGTTTGTGTGCAAGACTCTTTCATTTCTTCTTTCAGTACCCCATGTCTGGTTCCCTCCCTCCCCCAGCCCTCCTGCCTCCCCCCCCTCCTTCCCTCTCTTCTTCCCCCCCTCCCCCCTTCTCTCTCTTCTTGCAGCACTGAGGCAGAACCCAGGAACTCATCTATACTACGCAAGTGTTCTACCCCAGAACTACACCCCTGATCCCCAGGTATAAATAGCATCTCTAAATGGATGTTACGAGTTCTTCCCTCCAATAACATACAAGCACCACACACAAAAATGTGGCCATTGCCGTCATAAGCCTGAAAACAACTTTACATTTACTTTGACATAGGAGAGCTAAACAGCCATTACTGTCGTTATCATTTTCTCTGGGTCACATTGTTTCTTATGTCCCAAGCACTGTGGCTTATATGTCATTTTATATACAACCTCCAACAGCCATTTGAAAGTAGAAATCGGAATTATTTTCCTGTGGCTAGTTAGGAGCGCCACATTTGGAGAGATTTAATGGTGTACCCAAGGTACCAGAGCTCCTCAGCAACTGAATCAGAGGTCAAACCAAGCCAGGCTCACTTCAAGCAGGTGTGGCTATCCACCTGCTCTGCTAACCGGTTCCGTCCTCCAGGTTAAGGCTTTGTGGGTCAGCCACCACAGGAGACTGCCCAGACATATGCTCAGATCATACGAGCGTCATAAGCACAGATATTAATGAACTGACAGGTATTAGGGGGCTGTCTATATGAAACTAATCCTTTCATCTTTCCTCCTTGCCCCTCTTGCTTTATTATTTATTTTTACTAACTTATTTAGCATATGCACCTGCCCATACACGTCATGGTACACATGTAGAGGTCAGCGGACAACTTGCCGGATTTCATTCTCTATGTACCATGGGGGTCCTAGAGATTGAACTCACGCCTTCAGGTTTGGCAGCAAGCCCCTTCACCCACTCAGCCACCTTGCCAGCCCTTTGTCGTCAGCCTGTGTCCTTTCCTTCAGATGCATTGACCTTGCCTTTCCACTTGACCATTCTTCCCACAATGCACTCCGTCCTGTGTCCCCTCCCCAGGCAGCATGAGAGTGAAGGACTCAGAGTCCACTTCCAGCCTAGCTCTCCTTCCCTCCCTTCAGTGGAGTCTTGAAATGGAGATGTGCTATCCCCTAACCCCGCCTCTGTGTGTTCGAGCTGAACGGGAAAGGACTGATCTTTCTCAGGGTCATGGACGAGTTTATCTTTGTCAATCTCATTATTCCCAGCCAGACTCTTTACTTGAACTCTCAATGGTACTTGCCCATAGCTGGGGCTTGCACTTCCTCTTTATTTGACATCACCCCTGCAGCTTTGTGGACTGCTGGCCTCTTTCCTTCTGCTTGTCTGTCACTGTCGTCGATCCCATCAACAAGCCAACCCTCCTACATTTCTGACTCTAGCTCTGCTCTCTCCATTGAGTTCTGACCCTCCTTATCTAGCTCCCAACACAGCTGCTTGCATTAAATGTCTGCTCAGTGACTTAAACATTGACTGCTGCAGTGTTTGAATGGGAACCCACCCCCCCCAGCCTTGGTGTTTCAGCAGGTGGTCCTCAGTTAGTGGTGCTGTTTAGGGAAGTTTGATGATGCAGGAAGATGTCACTGGGAGCAGGCTGTGAGGTTAAAAGCCTCTGGCCACTTCTAGTTCACGCTCTCTGCTCGGCTTTCTGTTCCTGCTACTTGCAGCCATGACTCCGTGGCATGGTGGGCTCCTATTGCCTATTGAGCCCTAATCCCAAATAAGCCCTCCCTCCCATAAGTTGCTCTTGGTCACGGTATTTCATCACAGCATCAGAGCCATAAGTAATACAACTATCACATTTAACTATTTCTATTGCCAACTTGATTAGGTTATGAAACACCCAAGCATTTGTGAGGCACGGCCATAGTATGTTAGTGAGGAATTCTAGAGAGATTAGCTAAGGGGGTAGATTCTCCCTCGATCCCAGAACTAAATAGAGAGAGGAAAAGAACTAGCCCGCATCCCCCATCTCTTTCTACCAAGATGTGAGCAAGCATTCTCTCACCAGCATGCTTTTCCCATCATCCTGGACTGTGTCCCCTGAACCATGAGCCAAATTAAATTCTTCCTCTAAGTTTCCCTTTGCCAGGTATTTGGTTATGGCAATAAAAATGAAGTAACTAATGCAACTATATTTAAGCATTAAAAAAAAAATAACTAAGCAATATCCATTCCCCATCTTGCTTCCCAGCCCTGTGACTGCACCTATGGTACAAGCCCAGTAGGTTGTATAATTGTTATAACTGTGACCGCCCTCCTAATTGGATATTGGACATCCCCATCCCTTTGCTTCAGGCAAAATGGTGACTGGCTTGTGAGACTGGAGTGTTGAGTCCCCATCCCAACCAGACAAGAAACAAGACCCAGAAGCTGCCAGCTCACCTGCTGCCTAGACTTTAGACCAGGAAGACACCGCTATGCCTCAGACGAACAATTCAGCCAATTCAGTAATAATGGCAGTGACTCAAAACATCAAACAAATTTAAATTCGCGAGTTCAAAAAGATACAGGCGTACAGCATCACCTTCACAATGAGTGACACATTTGACTTCGGATACCATATCTGAAGCTCCCTCACTGTGGAAAACTGCAGTAGACTTGGGAACTCCTTAATTTAGCCCTTTGTAATTAAAATCGTTTTCCATGCACGGTGGTGCCTTCTTTACAAGGTCAACATTATCACGAATCCTGTCAGAAATTGAAAGCATTTTTAAAAATTTCAGCTATTTTTAAAAATAGTTTTTTCAACTGTGCTTTCCCATTGCTGATGTAACAAATAACCACAGACAGAGCGGCTTAAACAATTCAGACTTGCTGCCTTGTGGGTATAGGAGCTGTAAGCCTGTGTTTCCATTCATCACTTGGCATTTGTCTTACTTAGAACTCCCTGTCCCTCCTGTAAGTGGACAAGTAGTCAAAGATGAGTGGAACAAGCAGGCCAGCTCAGCAGCTGCATTTCTGGACAGGTGCCATGCCCCTCGTGGCTAAGCATCCTAGAAGCCGCAGTTAGGTTCTTCCCCCATATCAGGTGTCACAGATCTGCATTAATGAAGGGTCTGCAGCCTCTGAAGATGGTGCCTTCTTATAATTCTCTTGCACTGGGGTTTTCAACACACACACACCTCTTTCTTGTGGGCTTTTCTAGAGGGTTATAGGGATAAATACACTAAAAAAGAGGATTTGGCCCACCATAACTTGGGAGTGGAGAAAGGAGAGTGAGCTCCATGAATATTCCACCCACCTCATAAATACTTATAAAAATGTCCTTAAAAGCCATAGCAAACAGCCACCTCCACAACTCTCTGGCATTCCTACTAACCTGTGTTCTGTCTCTCACTCTAATCTTTCCCTCTAGAGGCCAGAGCAGGGTTGGAGGAACAGCTCAGTTAGCCACACTCACTGGTCTCACAGAGGACCCAGGTTTGACTCACAACCAACCATCAATCACTCCTGTTCCAGGGCATCCAGTGTCTTCTTTTTATCTCTGTGGGTACCAGGCACCACAATGGTGCACATGCATACATGTAGGTAAAACATGCATAACATAAAATTAAATAAATCTAAAAAACAAAAATGGGACAAACCTGGAGACCCCTCCTCGGTAACAAAAGAAGTCTAATGGTTATTTTAGATCTACCCCCATAATTCAAAATATTCTCTTTCTTAAGATTTTCAAGTGGACCATAGCTTCCAAACCCTAGTTGCCATGGATGGTGGCATTCATGGGTAGGACAAAGCCAACCGTGGTGGCTGTTATTCAGCTCCCACACCAGGCGTTATCTGGGGATGTGCAGGACGAGGAGATGTGCCCGGAAGGAGGGTTGCACTGCAGACTGTCATAGATTCCTGCAGGCAGACAGATGGTGTAGCTATTGGGCAGTACCAAGAGGCCAGCAAGCTGCTCCCGCCAGAGTTGCCCTCTGCCCTGGCAGCACAAACTGGCTTTGGCACCCATGGCCTACACAGCCAAGTATGTAAGTGCTTTCCAAAAACCATCATGATTTTAAAAGAAGTCCCCAGCTAATGGTTATGAGAGCCCAGAGTGTTAACTTTTTTTCCATTTTCATCCTAGTCTTTAGGCCAGGAAAGCCAATGGAGTCAGTATACCCCACAATCTTAATGGCCCCACTCTTTCTAAGCCAGTTGTTATGCCTGTGTCTGACCAGTACCGTCACCTCCCAGCCCCTTTATATTTGTAAATGTGTCTGTTTTTCAAAGGTAGCTTTAGGTTATGACCTTAAGGGAAAAGCATGACTGCTTCCATAAACAAAAACAAATGGTGATAAATTCTTCAAAGTGATGGACTTCAAGGGAGGCCCTCACTAGAATCTCACGTGCCATCCACGGTCCACAGCCACTGTGAGAAGACAGGACTCTCAAAGTTGGTCTAAGCAAGGCAAGCGTAAAATGTGATCTGTTTATGATGTGGCCTGGCTGGTGGTTTGACCCCATGACCAGAGACTGGCAAAGGAGACTTCAGTCCTTTCTCAGAGTTCATGTGGTAGCCTGGGCCTGATGAGCCTCTGGGTCTGTCATAATGTCACCACTACAAAGAGCTACTGGACATTGACCTTGAGTTTAGTCTAAGCTGTGGTTGTGGCTTGTCCTCAGAGAAGAAGGAAGTGTAGGGGGCCTGTGTGGCACTCGGGGCTTATGCACCAAGCATGTTAGGAATGGAGAGAGTTGTCTTGCTGGTAGCTGATCCCTTCATGGTTCCCTGTGTGTTCCCACTCACCAGCACACTGCCAGGGGCTGGGTACCAAACCATCAGAGAGATCATAGCCAGAGCCCAGGCATTCACAGCCCATACAAGTTCAACAGCACACAGAAAAAGTAACTTAGGCATTTGCAATGCCAAACCTTGCAGCAAAGAAGTGGCCCCCGTCGGAAGAGGCATCCTTAGTTAAAGTCTGTCGTTTCTATTTCAGCTATTTCTACTCACTACCTAGCTGTAGTTATGAATCTGAAAATATGGCAAATGCTGCTAAGTTGTTTCCTGCAAAAGCTAGTTTGGAAACAAAGTAAAACAGAACAAAACCAACTCAGATCCTATATGGAGGCCCTCTCTCCATGATGCCCTTAAACCAAGAAATGAGACCATTTCATCATAGCCGAGAGACACATCCCAAAGGTGCCTGAGGAGGGATGGGATGCAAGAGGCCACAGGGTGTTGTCAGAAACACTTTAGGAAGACACCCTGACCACCGAATGTGTTCTTCATTAGGTGCCCCATGAAAACTGAGCCCCGTATGAAAGAGCCAGCAAACACCCCTAGGACAGAGGGTATGAGGTGGACTGGAGGGAGATGAGTAGCTTGGGAGGGACGGGCAAGAAAGGCTTGAACCGGCCATCTCATCTTGGGTCCCGGCTCTCTGCCATCACACATCTAGCCACCAAAGGATCTTGGGACACTGTCCTGCCTTTCCATGCCAGTGAGAATTAAAACAGTAGCACCATGGTGAGCACACACGAGCTTTGTTTCTAGTTCAAAAGTGGAACAAAACAGTCAAATGATCTCAGAGAGCAGGTTAAGTGGTTTTCCTTGTGAAATACTCCTGGGCTGGGTGGTGCGGCTTTTTAAAGTATTGTTTATTTTACTAACTTTATCTAGACTAAGCTACTCCGTCGACCAGAAAAATCAATAATGATGGTGCATAAATAGACAGTCATATGACAAACAAGTGATAGATTGGTAAATGATAGCTATTAATTGGGCCCAACACAACACAAAATTGTTACTTAAACATTATGAGGTTTTTGTTGTTGTTGTTGTTTTAACTTAATTATGTGGCACCAGGTATGGACCTTGGAGATGACAATATCATTTTGTAGTGTCAAAGGTTGGACATCAGTTGTAGAATAAGAAATGACACAGGCTGTTCTCTGATCACAGGGTGTACATGCTGATCTGCACCAACCAAAGCTCACTCTAGTGTACACATGCACAGCATAGAAAGTTGCTTTGTTGTATGAATACGTTACAATTATATTTACATGTGTATGTTCTTCCATGAGTCCATGTGTACCACACTCATGCAGAAGTAGATGAATGCAGGAATCCTCTGCAATAGGAGTTACAGATGTTTGTGAGCCACCACATGGATGCTGGGAACTGAACCCAGGTTCTCTGAAAGAGCAGTATAAGCTCTTGAACACTGAGCCATCTCTCCAGCCTCAATAATAGTATTTTAAAACCAGATTAGACAGGCAATAGATATAGAGATAGAAACCTTTTCCCAAAGTCTCTCTTCTGTGATTGAGAGGGGGGGAAAAAAAGGACGGGGCGGGGGGTTGATGGGTTGGTGTTTGTTACTTAAATGTATAAATACAAGCACCTTAAATATTTTCAAAATTGAAGTTTTTTCTTCTTAAAGTATGGGGAGGGGATGGTGCCTGTGTAAACCAGGGGTATTGGGTCTTTGTACTTGGAGCTACAGACAATTATAAACCACCTGCCGTGGGTGCTGGGAAATGAGCTCGGGTCCTCTAGAGTATTTCACATGTTCTTAACTCTTAGGCCATCTCTCCAGCCCCTGAACTTGCGTTTCTTTCTTTCTTTTTTTTTTTAAAGATTGTTTTTTTTTTTTATGTGCATTGGTGTTTTGCCTGCACGTATGCCTGTGTGAGGGTGTCAGTTCCCCTGGAAATGGAGTTACAGACAGTTGTAAGCTGCCATGTGGTTGCTGTCAATGAAACAAACCCAGGTCCTCAGGAGAGCAGTCAATGCTCTTAAACCCTGAGCCATCTCTCCAGCTACCTCAGCAGACAGAGGTCCAAACATGGCGCTCTACAACGGCCCATGTGCAGCCCTGGTTGCATCTGGCTGATTCCAGGAGCTTTAGCTCTTGAGTAAGACTAAGCTCTAAGAACCTCCCTTGACCACCACCACCACCACCCTGGTCCTGAGGTTTGCAACCCAACATAGAAAACTCCAAGGAGACAGAGCCTTGGACAAGTAAAGGGTTCTGGGACAGAAGGCAGGATGCAGGGCTTTGCAGAAGTAAAGAGTGATACAGTCACCTTGAATCAGAGGTGGCATCTCCACAGAACCACTTAAGGAGCCTTGCTCCTTCAAGAAAGGTCAGGGCTGAGACCATGGCCTTGGAGGCCATTTCTCCTCTGTCTGCCAATCAGCAGGCTAGCCTGACAGATAAGGCCTGGAGGTAGTGGCTTGTTTAGGTAATTGATGATGTTGTCTTCACTGGGGAATCTTAGCACATCAGAAGCTGTTGAGAAGCCAAAAATCACCGAGGAGTCTGTATTAATCACTTTGTCAAGCTCAACAAAGGCCCTCTCGCTTTGCTAATAACCCCGGATGAGGTAACAGTCCTCAGTTAAACAAGAAAGCTATGGGGCTCTTAATTAATGTATCAAAGGGCTCAGGCACACATTTCATATGTTTTATTTTCATAAGAACAGCAGGAAGTTCAGGTAGAGCCGGGATTTTTCAAGTCTCTCAAGCACAAAGAAAAGTGGAACAAAATGACTCCACTGAAGCACACAGAGAAGGATCTAGAGACTTTAGTGGACCACAAGGTCAGAGTGGCCCTGTCTGGGTTTGGGGAAGTGAATGAAAATGAGAGGCTCCTGATGGACCCTGTACCCTTACCACTTCCTCCTGCCCTGGGCTTGGTTTCTGCTGCACCAATAAAGTGAATTTCCTTCCCCAGGCTGCTGAACCAGCCTTCCCGTCAGCCTTCCCAGAGGGATACCCCAGACCAGTCTCCTCATAGTGTTTCCAGGCCATCTCTCCAAGGGCCTGTTCACATTCAGACAAACCTCCCTTGGCCTCCTGAAAGCCTCCATGACACTCTACCTTCTGGGGCCACAGGCAGCTCAGGGGTCCTTTGACACCTGTCACACCTCAGATGCCAATTCAAGTTCTTTGAGGCCAAGTCAGTACTGCAGAACACCATCAAATGCCTGGGAAATGGTGGATTCACTGCAGTATTAGATCTTATAACACAGCTGCCTTATTTAAAAGATTAGGGACATCTAAAGCCACTTGGAAGTCAAATCCAGGATAGAGGGGAACTCTGAAAGCCACAGACTTCTTGTCAACAGATGCTTAAAAGCAGGTATGCCACACTGGAAAGACAAGAAAGAACCTCTCCTATCAATGGGGGAGCTAGGGGTGCCCTTGGTTTGGGGGCCATGATAACTGTCTTCCAGCCTCACCCCTTTTAGACTGGGGCAATCTTGCACATTTTTATTACACTGACCTGTTTCCTGCTCTGGGCTTAGAACCAAGCTCTCCTCCAAGGCCAGGACTAAGGTGAGTCAAAAGAGATACCTAGAGAACATTTGAGGAAGACCCTCCATCTTTGGGATGTGATGATACCAGCCCTGCTCTTGTGGTCCACATCCCAGCTGCCTGTTTCTCCCTGGAGCCAAGTAGCAGCCTTTACCTCCACTTGCAATTTCTGGAAGTTGTAAACTATTGGCTCGTACATGTGTCATTCAAACTTCCATCCTATCAGTGGCCTCCACTTTGTGACACCTCTCTGAATCTGTATCAAAATGTCTATTTTGTAAGGACACTAGTCCTGGGTTTGGAACCACTCTTACTTCTGTCTTAGTTAGGGTTTCTATTGCCGTGAAGAGACACCATGACCATGGCAACTTCTATACAGGAAAACAGTTTTATTGGGACTGGATTATCATCATGGTGAGACATGGTGGCATGCAGGCAGTCATGGTGCTGGAGAGGTAGCTGGGAGTTCTATATCTGGGTCTGCAGATAGTGGGGAGAGACAGGAGTCACTAGGTCTAGCTTGAGCTTCTGACCTCAAAGCCTGACCCTGGGGACACACTTCCACCAACAAGGCCACGCCTCCTAAAGCTGCCACTCCCTGAGCCAATGGAGTCATTTTCTTTCAGACCACTACATCACTCTCACTTGATTATATTTTCAGTGACTCGTTTCCTAATATTGTGAGGTTCCAGTGGATATAAATTTTAGGGGAACACTGTCCAACTGACTTCAAGGACCATCAAAACTGGTAGTGTAGTAGTACATAGTGTGTGTAGTTGGTATGTTATTTGTGTGGTATGTGTACAATATGTGTGTTTATATGTGGTATGCATGGTGTATGTGGTGTGTGCATATGATGTACATGTTATGTGATATATATTTAACATGTATATATAGTGTGCATGTGGGATGTGTGTGTTGTATGTGTATTGTTTGCATATAGTATGTATATGGTATGTGTGGCATATGGATATATATGTATAATGTATATGGCATGTATGCAATATGCAAGTATCTGATATGTTTGTTATGTGTGTACGTAGTATGTACCATGTGTGTATGATGTGGGGAATTATTTGTTGCATGTGTGGTATATGTGTGGGGTGTGTGTTATGTGCCATGTGTGGTGTGACTGTGTTAAACCCTTCCTGCCCATGGACAGAGAGGATGAGCTAGGAAGAAGCTCCACTCCAAAGCTGTCTTGTGAGGGGCTCACACTGAGTGTCCTACTTTTCCCATTTTTTCTTGTTTTCCCTGTATATTCTGACAACACTAACCCACATTCATTCCAGGTGGTTTAGTCAGCACTTCTTTACAGGTACAAAGACAGTGAGGCTCCTGTCTGACCCTGGATCTTAGAGCCCCTGGTGCACAGTCTCCCCGACAGACAGCGCACATGACAAGGAGGAGCTCACAGTGTGATGGGAGGCTTTGAAACCCAAGTAAAGTTCAGTGTGCCATAAGCCTGGGACAAGACGATGCTTCCTTTCTTCTAAAAGCCAGTAGCCAACACCCAGAGGTAGTTATAAGAAATAAACATTTTACTCTTAGTAATCCAGGATGCTCCAGCCCCGTGAGACTATGAAAGCGCCTCTGGCACTATTTGTATTTCACCAGTCCTTGGCATAACTACAGCCATACATTTTTTTTTCTGCCTGGCATAGAACAAGGAACATGTCCTTCACCACAGCTCACAGTCTGCAACACTATGAACCAGCTGCTGCTTCGAAGCACTGCAAGAGTGCTGCACTCAGCTCTCCTCAGGCCCTCTCCCTTCAGACATGCCCTCACCCTGCTGTCCTAGATTGGAGTTGAGTTCAGGGTCCCATCTACCATCAGCCAGGCCCTGCCCTCAACCCTTAAGGCTGGAACATCCTAGGCTCAGGTCCAATCTAAGTTCTACACTAAATTCTGGAGCTCTTCATGCCAGCTTATCTCTCCACAGCAAGGCCTGCCATGACCCCCGTCACTGTCTCAGCTGGCAGATTCATCCTCAGTATCTGGTTTACTTAGATTCATTATTTTCATTTCTTTTTTTTTTTAAATTTATTTATTTATTTTCCTTGATGTTTTTTGCCTGGAACTGGAACTACAGACAGTTGTTAGCTGCCATGTGGGTGCTGGGAATTGAACCCCGGTCTCCTCTAGAAGAGCAGTCAGTGCTCTTAACCACTGAGCCATCTCTTCAGCTCCCCATTATTTTCATTTCTAATAATAATCCAAATGTCCACTAGCCTTAAATATTTTTGTTGTTGTTGCTGTTGCTGTTTTTTTTAAAGATTTATTTATTTATTATGTATACAGTATACAGAAGAGGGTACCAGATGTCATCATAGATGGTCGTGAGCCACAGTGTAGATGCTGGGAATTGAACTCAGGAGCTCTGGAAGAACAGTCAGGCTCTCAACCTCTGAGCCGTCTCTCCAGCCTGCTGCTGCTGTTTTTTGTTTGTTTGTTTTGTTTTGTTGCCAGAGGTAAAACTCAAAATGTATGATCTTGAAATCAGAACATGGAAAGTTGTCAATTCAAGAATTTTCTGTATCAAAATTATACAGCAGCATTTTTGGCTCAGGCTGGACCAGTACCACCCACTATAGTGGTGGGATTGTCTTCCTCAGCCATTCGAGGGCTTCAATTTGTAGCTTACTAAGCCAACCAGAAAGCAGTTTTGGAACAAAGCCTCGAGCGTTGCTATTTTTTCTTCTGTGTTCCACATTTGTGTGATGGTCCAGAGCAGAGCTTCCTCAAGACTCAGCCATTATAACCACAAGGGGCAGACACAAGCCCACTCTCAACGCAGAACAGAGTCACTCCAGCTCACCCACAGACCATGTGAAAACTGAGATTGATTGTGACTAAGTTTAGGGTGGCTTATTACACAGCAATAGCTCACTGATATAGTTATATTCAGTTAATTTCCTTGGATCTTAATATCTTCATATAAAATGGGGCCGTTGGATCATAACTAGTAAGGACAGTCTTTTTACTCAACATACACAAATAATGGCTGTCATAAATAATGGCTATGACACATGCCCATCAGTACCAGACTAAACATATCACAGATTGAGACTGCAGACACTAGAGGCAGAGAAGGACTGGAAGATTTTTTTTTTTTTTTTTAACTTTATTTATTTATTTGCCTTGGTGTTTTGCCTGGAACTGGAACTACAGACAGTTGTTAGCTGCCATGTGGGTGCTGGGAATCGAACCCGGGTCCTCTGGAAGAGCAGACGGTGCTCTTAACCGCTGAGCCATCTCTCCAGCCCCAGGACTGGAAGATTTTAATTGAGGTTAAAAAACTTGAGACTTGGGGCTTAAGTTAAGAACTTGGGCCTAGAGAGATGGCTCAGTGGTTAAGAGCACTGGCTGTTCTTCCAGAGGACCCAGGGTTCAGTTCCCAGTTCTTGAATGGCAGCTCACGACTGTCTGTAAATGCGGTTCTAGGCATCTGACATTCTCACACCCATACACATTAAACAAACAAACAAATAAATAAATAAACAAGTTATTAAAAAAGAGAACGTGGAACAGATTGGTACTCCTGGAGTGAGTCGTTACAGTGGGAAATGAAGTCTCACCGCAGCTGAGATGGTCTGAATGTCCCCCATAGGTGGATTCTTCTCCACTGGCAAGGACAGGAAGAATGGGATGAAATTCTTCCCACATGGATAAAATATATAGTCAATAAAGAGCTGGATGAGTGATGGGTTGTGGATTCTTGGGTTAGCTGACTGGTTATTTTGTTAGTTTACTGGTTGGTTCGCTGGCTGGTTGGTTGGTTAGTTGCCTGGCTGGTTAGTTTATTGGCTAGCTAACTGGATTACTCACTTGGTCTAAGATAGGAGAAGATAGTAAAGTGTCAAGAACCCTCTTTGGTGGCATGGTAAAGGATGGGGGAGGTATGGCGTAGGCTACAGTGCACAGGAAACACAGTGCCTACACTATGAGAGAAAAGAGGAAGGCTTCACGGGGTTTATGTGCCAATTTGCCACACTTCCTTTACACTTCAGTTCTCAGACCCAAAGGCAAGACAACCAGCAACCAATAAATGATCATATAGAAAGAGATGGAGGCGTCCCTTCAAGTCAGATGATAAATGTAAATTTTTTTTAACTTTATTTATTTATTATTTATTTATTTATTTGCCTTGGTGTTTGCCTGGAACTGGAACTACAGACAGTTGTTAGCTGCCATGTGGGTGCTGGGAATCGAACCCGGGTCCTCTGGAAGAGCAGACGGTGCTCTTAACTGCTGAGCCATCTTTCCAGCCCCGATAAATGTAAATTTTGACATGAAAAAAATGTGAACATTTTCTGGGAAGTAGACTGAGTTGGGGTCTTGTTTTTCAAAGCAGCTTTTCAAGAAAGATTTTGAAAGAACTAAGAGCTGGTGGGGATTAAACATTGCCACCAATGGTCAATAATAGTACCTGCTGTTGTAAAAATCCCTCACTTTCTAAGAGATGGGGAGCATGGGCACCTCTTCTTTATCATATGGGAAATTAAAGGTCTGAGGTTCAAAGCTGTCTGTGACACTCTGACCTTGGCAAAATTCCCCATGGCACTTCAGTACTGCCTTCCTTCCCTTGTGTGTGTGAACATTTGACACTCCTGTAAACTGAGGCACAGTATTGTCTGTGAACTGGCAAGCTGCTAATACATTGGGAGTGTATCGTTTTCCTGAATCTTTGTGATGCTTCACACCTTTTCCCTAACAGGTAGGACAGAGACGAACTTCAACCCACGCCACAGTATAGCGAGGCTTACGAAGGTAAAAAGCTCTTAAATTCCAGGTGAAATCGCATCATATGGGGCTGGAGAGATGGCTCAGCGGTTAAGAGCACCGTCTGCTCTTCCAGAGGACCCGGGTTCAATTCCCAGCACCCACATGGCAGCTAACAACTGTCTGTAGTTCCAGTTCCAGACAAACACCAAGGCAAATAAATAAGTAAATAAATAAAGTTTAAAAAAAAAAAAAGAAAGAAAGAAATCGCATCATATAACACATGAGGGTGGTGGCTAGTCCCAGTGGTCCTCAGCCAGAACCGAGTAGTATTCCCTAAGATGACAATCAAAGTGTCAGAGAACAGCAAACATGCACTGGGTGTTTCATGCCCCACAAAGTCCTATGGGATGTGCCTTTTCATTCAGTTCAGTCCACCAAGGTGGTTGAGTACCTATCGCCCAATGGGAGTGTATCCAGTGCTTGGGCCAAATACTGAGCATTCCGACTAACGTGAGTAATAGCTACTCCTGCCCTTGGGGGCCCCACCTTCAGACCCAGACAGGGTGATGAGGAGAGAGATGCTAACAGGTGTGAGGAGACTAGAGTCTGGGAATGCAAATGATAAAGCTGGCGGCTGAGTGAAGAGGTGAACTTTCCACACAAGAACAGGAAATAGGCAATAAGCAGTGGTGCCCGGGGACTGAGGACAAGGTGAGAAAAAGCTGAGAAGTGAAGACAGAGCCGCCAGACAAGGACAGGTGGAAGAGTTGATCTGAGCGAAGGAGACTCAGAGAAGGTTTATTTTTTCACACTGGGGTGCAGTTAGCTGCTTGTGGGGTCTCCCCGCTGTAGGTGCAGGGTAAATTTGAGGAAATGGAGACAGGGCAATCAGGGGAGGTTCCCCAGCCCCAGATTCTCTAGAAAGTCCTCATAGGAGAGCAGATAGAGAAGAGGCAGGTCCAAGGCCACCTAGGAATCTAGCCTGGCTGGACTGGCTGTCGGGATGAGGGGCAGGGAAAAAAACAAGACAGACCCAGACAGAAAACTGGTGACAAGCGTGTGTGTGTGTGTGTGTGTGTGTGTGTGTGTGTGTGTGTGTGTGTGTGCAGAGAAGTGGAGGGCATTAACCTTCTCTTACCCATAGGAAACGAGAAAGGAAATGTGACCTTCCCTACATCACTCTGCAGGAAATTGTTGGCCCCTAAATAAAAGGTCTGGCTGACTCCCAGAGCATGACACTTTTCCTGAGAGCGGTCCACTCTCGACCTCCACGGTCCCTTCTGTCAGAGGATGTGGTTACTAACGTGCCTGTTGTCAGTGTGCTTGGAGAGGGTTAAGGTGTGTAACTGACTGTAGTTCCCCCTCAATGCTTTGCTCCCTAGAGCCTGTTGCCTATTGATTTGTGGAGGTGGGAGGTTGGTGTGTGAGGTATTTTCCACGTCTCAGGGAGCCTAATGTAAATTGTGCATTTATTGACAGTAGAAAGGTGCAGGTTAGCTAAAATGTCAAGTCTTTTTGCTCTGGAGCAGAATGATAACTTGGCCCACTGATGCTGGCCATCTCATTGATCAGTTCTGCTCTTTGGCAGGGCTTCCAATTGGCTTGTAGCTAAATAATTACAATGGAAGAGATCAATCAATCTCTTCATAAATACACATTGTGGTAGGGACAATCGAGCAATGGACCTATGGGGACAATCATATCAACAGTGGATGTTGGGGAAGAGTTTAGATGCTATTGCTCTACACTACCAAGGCTGATAGGACCATACAGAGCGATGCCTGCTCTTTGCTCACTCTCTACAGAGGGTCATGTGTCTCTCTTCTTTCCTCCCAAGGGGTAGGGATGCTCCACCACTCACCACCTCCTCTACAACATCTGCATTTCATTCCATCTTTCCTAGTCTTGTTTTCTCATTTCTAATGCTCTACCTTTCTGGGTTCATGCTACCCACAGCATATCCACAAGGCAGACCAGCACACAGTCCAGAAAACCTTTGGCACAAGCAAGGCATTCTGGCAGGTGCTGAAAATACAGTGGCATTAGTGGGCACATGGGAGGGAAGCTCACCTCCCTCTCCCTTGCATATGCAAGTGCACATTCGGCCATATCTGTAACAGTATTCCACAAAGCTGTAGCGGTTAGTTGGGCATCATAATGGTGATTGACATTTACTGAGTGGCTATGAGGCACGTATGGCTTTAACTCAGATGATTCCCTCAGGGCATACGGTCAGGAAGACGGGATAGGCATGTGCAACAAAATAATGTTGTAGCATTTAGAGAGAATGGGGCAGAAAGATGAGGCTCATTGCAGACTGGCCTGGTCAAAGGGTCCTTCATGGAAGAAGAACCCTAAGGCAGGCTTTTGAAGACTTGGCAGGGTATAAGGAAAGAGCCAGGGGAGGCATTCTGGCATCAGGGCTTGTGGAGGGCGCTGCAGTGTGGCAGGCAGAAGAGAACCACGGGGAAAGATTTCAGGGTAGTCTCTGATCAGAATGTGGAGACAGCTGCTGGTGTGATACAATGCTGGCTCTCTCTGGCTCTCACCCCAGGATGCCTGTGCTATCCTAAGGACGTAAAGTTTTGGTGGAGGAGAAGCCACTATTTCTGGGAGGTTGGCTTAGCTTTTTGGATCATCTCTGACAACATCTTCCCAAATATTTGAAAAAAAAAATAGGGGACAGCCTCTTCTGGGACTTCGTTCAGGAACTGGCTCTCCACGGAGATGAAACATCAGAAGCATGTCTGTGTGTGAGGCTATCTAGGAGGGTGGGATAGTTCCTCAGTGTGGCCTGGAACTGACTCTGCTTATGCTGGTGTCAAACCCAACATGCCAAAGGTTTCAGGGGTACCCTGGGTCCACAGTTCTCCTCACCCCTCCTACCAGGAAGTTGTACAACATCACACATCAATGAGGCCCCAATAACTGAAACACAAGCTAACACCCACATGAGCATCTGCCCTTTGTCTCTAGGGTTCCCCAAAGACACTTTCTCTGCATGTTATCCCTGCCATGAGGAACAAGTCCCTGTAAGGCTCCTGGGGTCCCCAAAGATGAGTGCTTACCTTAAATCACAAAGGATAGCCCACTCCTTTGTTCTTGGGGTATGTGTGGATGGGGGAGGGGACACTCAGCAGCGCTGCTTCTACTTCCTCCTAAGCAAACATCACACAGGTACCTGAGTAGCTCAGTGAGGCACAGACATAAAACTGATACTCTGCTTTGCTGATTGAGAAGTGAGATTCTTATTTCATTGCTGACTATTAGGCTTTGATGTGAAATGATTCCCATAGCTAGTGTGTTTGAATGCTTGGTCCCCAGAGGCAGCACTCTTCTGGATACTTGTGGACTCTTTGGGACTATGGCCTAGCTAGCACAAGTAGGTTCCTGGGGGTGAGCATTGAAGGTGATAGCCATTTTAGGTTCTGGCCTGAGTTTCAGCTTACTGATTCATGAAGATGTGAAGTAGCTAAGCTCTTATCACCACGGATTGAGGTGCCCCTATGGCCACCATGATGGGTGAGTCATGAACCAAAATGAACTTCTTCCTTAAATGCTACAGTCATACAGCATAAAAGCAACTGATACCCCTGCTCCAAGACTAGATGCCAGCCACCAGAGGCCCAAAAAAAAGGATGGGAAATTGTCAGTAAAGTGCATCCCATTCAAAGTGAAGACCTGAATTCAGATTCCCATCATCTATGTAAAAGGTCAAACATGCCAGCACAAACCTATGACCCCAGCATTGGGGAAAGTAGAGATGGGGTTCCCTGATGCTTCCTGGCTGGTCAGCCTACCCAATTGGTGAGCTCCGGATTCAATGAGTGTCTATGTCTTCGTCTCAAAAGAAAACAAGTGGAAAGGCTGGAGAGATGGCTCAGCAGTTAAGAACATGTATTGCTCTTGCAGTGGACCCCAGTTCTGGAGTCTCACAGCTGCCTGCAACTCCTGCTCCAGGGGATCCAATGTCCTTTTGTGGCCTTCAAGGGCATCTGACACTTCTACCCAGACACATGTACACACACATAATTTTCTTTTTAAAAAAATATTCATTTATTATGTATACAGTGTACAGAAGAGGACACCAGATGTCATCATAGATGGTTGTGAGCCACCATGTGGTTGCTGGGAATTGAACTCAGGACCTCTGGAAGAACAGCCAGTGCTCTTAACCTCTGAGCCATCTCTCCAGCCCCCCATAATTTTCTTTTTAATGAAAGTAGAGTAGCAATTGGGGGAAACACCTGATTTTGATCTTTGGCCTCTATACCCACATGTATGTACACACATGTACACAAACAGACACACAGAAGGAATAACCATAAGGAATATGCCATAATTTTCTTAAAAACAAAAATCCACAACAACAACAAAAATCATCTGCCCGGTGAGTTTGGCCCTCCTGCAGAATTCCAAGTCTCCTGCAACTGGTTCATTTGCCTCCATGAGCAAATAGTGCCCAGAAGCTTTATTGTTTATAATCACCTTTTATTCGGATTGCAAATACTATTAGCCAATTTAATTACCTATTTGCCAAATTGGGAGCTATTTTTAATCCACTCTCAACAAAGATCCTTTGCCCGAGGGCTTCCCAGAGCCCACATCTAGACACCTTGTGCCTTCCATAGCCGAGTCCAAAGGACACAGTTTCTGCTCATGTTGGATCTGCAGTGAGGGCTCAGGCTATCAGGAAAATGCCTTTGAAGGTCATAAAATGCATCTGGCTGTATAAGTTCTGGTACGTATGCTAAAATTATCAGTCAGTCACGTTGCTTTACAGTCACACCTCGTACTCTTGTTCTGGAAAATCAATAAAGTGGGAAGGAGGACAGAGACACTGTGCATGACCATTGAAAAGAGAAAACAAAACAAAACAAAAAACCCATAATACTCTGCGGAAATAGTCCTGAAGGAAGTGCAGACCTAGTTTTCATAAGCAGGCGTGGTTTTTATCTCCACACTCATCGGTGCCTTATTAGACCGAAGTACCCATTGTATCCCAGGCAAAAATGCAAAAAATCAAAAAGGGAGGAGCAGCATGCATCCTTCTCTAGGAGCTCTGAGGCACTGGAAATTATCCACGGCCTTTGAAATGTGTTTCTAAACTGTCCATTATTCACACTCTTAATGTGTTGTTCCAGTGAATGTTACCAGCTCTAATGGGCCTTTGCCGGGATCCTTCCCAACCTGAAATAGTCCCTTCCTCAAAACTGCCCACTTTGTTCTTCTCTGCATTTCAAGCCCCAGATAAAGGCCCATCTGCTGGCAAAGTCATGTCTGACTGGCGGGTGACTCAGAAAGGCTGACAGAGGCTGGCGATGTAGCACCACCAATAGAATGCTTACTGAGCACACATGAGGTCCTAGGGTTGATCCCCCAAGACTGTATAATGCCAGGCATAGTGGTACACAGCTGTTGTGCCTCAAAAGATGGAGGCCAGAAGATCAGAAGTTTCAGATCCTCCTTGACTGCGTAGTGGATTAGAGGCCAGTGTGAGTTATATGAGACCCTGTCTCAAAAAAAACCAAACAACAAAAAACAAACAAACAAACAGACAAGAAACAACAAACAAACAAAAACCAAGAACAGGTCAGGCATGGTAGTACATGCTGGTACCTAGGAGGCAAAGACCAGGGGGATGTGTATGAGTCTGAGATTAGCTTGTTCTAATAGCAAGTTTCAGGGCAGCCAGGGTTATGTAGCAAGACCTTGTCTCAAAAACCAAACAAATAGGGGCTGCTCAGCAGTTAAGAGTACTGACTGTTTTTCTGGAGGACCTGAGTTTGATTCCCAGCATCCACATGGCAGCTAACAACTGTCTGTAATTCCAAGGTCTGACACTCTCACACAGTTATACATGCAGGCAGAACACCAATTCACATAAAATAAAATTTTAAAAAAATCTTTTAAAAGACCAAACAAATAAAACAAAAACAGCAACAATAAAAACAAAGGTTAAATAGCATCTGTAGGGATGCATCCCTTGTTAAGGGCACTGGCTGCTCTTCCAAAGGATTGCAGTTCAATCTCTAGCACCCACATGGCCACTCCCAACCTTTTGTAACTCAAGTCCCAGGGGATCTGACGCTCTCTCTGGCCTCCTTAGGCACTGCACACGGGTGGTACTTAAACATATATGTGAAAACATGCATAAACAAAAAGAAAAAATTAAAAACAAAAGCAAAGGCTGAAAAACTAGGACTTGGAGAGGAGAAACATGAGTTATGCGCATAGCTTCAGTGAGGGCCCCACACTGCTTCTGGGGTGTATTTCCAGGCTTCTGGGGCATTCTGTCAGGTCCAGCTGCTACCACTTAGAATGAGGACTGGGTCCAGACAAAAGGGAGAGACACCATTTGTAGATAATTTTGGGTTTAGCCTATTTTTCAGAAGTAGTGTCTAGGTCTACATAGATCTACATCGATGAGATCTGGAAGGTTCTGTGGCCATCTTTGCTCTGCCTACACCATGCCCAAGTGTTTTGGTAGCATCCCCAATGGATGTCAAGGACACTCACACCTTCTCAGAGCAGCATGCTGCTTGCTGCTCCTTGGGCATTGAACTTTGAGCCAGAACTCATTAATGGTCCTAATTTTGTCTCTAGACTCCATAGCTTTCGTGTTGTTCCTACAACACGTCAACCCTTGGAACCTGAGGATCTAAAAGGGTAACTTTAACTCTTCAGCCTCTCTATAGTAGTCTTCCCTTTTTACAAGCCCACAGATGCATCTAGCTGTCTTTCCAGGGGAAGGGCTGGAATTTTCCTCCCACCACGACTGTGCAGAGCATTACTCCATCAAATAAATGTGGGGAAATACTGAAGCAAATGAAACTGAATGGGCTTATTTCCTGCAGAATTTTCCAGAGCCTTTGATCTTCTATGAATCTCCAAGAAAGGCGAGCCTACCTTAGATTTAACATTCCAAATACTGTTAAGAACAAAAAACTGGGAATGGCGACGAACTGATCTTCAGTCTGTGAACACTGACTTTGTGAGGCTGACCACTTTTTTCTTCTACCTTTGATTGTGTGAGAAAACACAAGTGTCCCTTGGTATCCACATGGCCTAATTTTCAAGACCCCCAACAGACATCAAAGCACAAGATTCTTTAGTCTCTTACAGAAAAAATGATTCAGGCTTTGTATATACGCACACTCCTTTATGCTTTCACTCGCTTCTTGACGACTTAGAATAGCCAGTATGATGAATGGACATGCTAAGTAAATGCTATGCTTTATTGTTTAGGAAGGATGGCAAGGCAAAATCTGCACATGTTCAATACAGGTTGTGCAAGCATCATAGGCCTAACTCCATCACAAGCAAAGGCAGGCAGAGCTCACTCCAGGCAGAGGCTGAGGAGCAATGATGAGGCAGTAGGTACCACAGCATTGCTCAGTGCTGCTGGGTTCAGTGTAGCATCTGCATTTGACAAACCAATGCAATGGTTTTTAGAGCCTTTTTCCTTGTTTTATATTTACTGATTTTTATATGCATTGGTCTTTTGCTTTGGTGTATGGCTGTGTGAGGGTGTCAGATCCCCTGGAACTGTAGTTACAGACAATTGCAAGCTACATGGGTGCTGAGAATTGAACCTGGGTTCTCTGAAAGAGCAGCCAATGCTCTCAGCCCCTGAGCCATCTCTCTAGTACATTTTTATGAATTTCTACCATATTTGTTTTATTTTGCTTTTCTATTTTATTCTGAGGTTGTTGAATCCCTGAATACAGACCTGCACATATGAAAGCTTCACTGAAAAACTTTTCTTGCTCTGCCGTGCTCTGGGTTTCTTATCTGGCACCCACATTCTACTCCAGTAGTTTATCTTAAATATGTCCTGGCAGTAGATAAGGCTCTAGAACTCATTCTCCCATACAGAAAGCAAGCTCTTTTCTGAGAAACTTCTGAGCACAGAGGTGGGGTTTTTCACAATAATCTCAAGACCTAATAATCCTCAAACGCATTTTAATTTAAACTAGACTTAAAAGCATTTATGAGCACAACAACTCACTCAAATCCCCGGGGAAATGTTGGACCAGCTCATACTTCTGAAGCCTGAACTAGAGCTTTAAGCACAGCCTGGCATTAGAAGTCCTTCTACCTTCCCAAGATCGACCCCTCGGCCTTGCCACGTTCACAGATGAGGACTAGCGCTGCCCTCTACACACTGCCTTCCATGCTGACCACCCCACCAATTCCCCACACAGAACTGTGACAGATCGGGTTCCAAACTTCCTTGCCCAAAGTACATGGTTATTTCCTGGGTCCCCTGTACTTTTTGAAAGGAGCAATTTCCCCCCCCCCTTTTTTTTCTAAGTATTCACACTCCTTAAAGAAATAGGAAAGCTATAAAAAGGCCAAAAGAAGAAAAAAAAATCTCCCTTAACCCTACCACTGAAAGAAGCCTATTATTAATAGTTGGGCTATTTCCTCACACTCTTTTTAAACAGGATACAGAAGTCCTTATCTACCCCAGGAATCCAGCTGCCAGGCCTAAGGTGTCACTTGAAAGTTAAAACACATTAGTACAAAGTACAAACACATTATGGGTGCCATAAGCAATATTCAACACAACTTACTTCTTGGAGTAAGAATTTCCAACAATTTTAGTCAGAAAAATTATGTCTCCCCCTGAACCCATATCTCAATGCTGGGTGTGAACCCAGGGTTTTGTTCCATGCTATACAAGCGCTCAACCACTAAGCTATATCCCCAGATGACAAGTGAGTTTTAATCTACTGGGGATAAAACTCAGTGGTTAATTCATGAAAACCTGTATTCAGATCCCTAGCATCAAACATGAGAAAACAGGGATGGCAGAGTGGGTGGGCTTCAGGCTTAGGAAGAGACCATGTCAATAAATGAAGTAGGAAGCAATATAAGGAGAGACCCAGTGTATGTCCACTCACACCCACTCACACCCAGACACACACATTCAATTTATACAATGTTCTGATCACCACGGTGTAAGCTTCATATGCTTGCTGCTAACATAATTGATGCCCCAACTCCATCCCAAGACCTAGTGAAGCAGCTCTGAGCCATCAATGCCCCAGATCATGCCACTTAACCAAGCATCAGTCAATTTAAATAGATATCATTGAAAAACCCTACCAATTCAGTGTGGGGAAAATAATCAAAAAATGTCGCACTTAATTTATAGCAGTCTCTCTTTAAATAAGATGAAGTTATTTTCTCTTTCTTCTAAATCCATCCATATACTTAATAATTACTTGCTTATTATTAAGTTTATGGTCTCTGCTGTATACGGTGAGCAGGGCGGTAGAAAAAGTCAAGCAGAAATAACTATAAAGCCAGGCACCAAGCTGCCTCACGCTGCACACGCAAGGTCTTCAAGAAGCAGATGAGGTTGATGGCAGAAGGTTTGAATTTCTGTGCAACCATGAAGTCCAACAGAAGGCCAAGGGAGACAAGATTGGCAGAGACCCTGGTTCTCCTGCCAGCATTTCTTAGACACCTCTGTGCCAGGCATTGAAGAAAGCAGGCAGAGGTGGGGCTTTTCAGTGTCTTGGGGGTGGGGATGCTCCACCAAGCACACACCCCTGAGGTCAGTGTTGACAGAAAGAAGAGACTTCTAAACAAGGAGCCAGACCACGTGCAGCGTGAGACATTTGCAGCCCTGCACAGCTGAGTGTGACCAATATACAGGTTGTCGGGAGAAACTGGGGATGAGTGGATCAAGTAACAGGTCACTCGGGGAATCTGGAGCTGATGAACATGGACTTGCCAAACTGACCTTATTCAGCCAAACATCAGCAGTACCTCTGTGCCATGAGCTCCATGTTTCAGGAATTTCAATGAGAGAGAAGATCCTGCACAAGCTCTTGAAAAACTCACAGGTTTGAGGGGGCACTATGCGACCTCAGGGTCTGGTCCCTTCCACTCAGCAGTTAGAAAGTCTCCCCTGGACTGGTCAGAGGGAACTCTAAAGGAGGTTAGCGAGGTGCACCCCGCCATCATGCCACAGGACACATATGCGCAAGGATTTCCATAAATCCAGCCCAACACAAAATCATAAACTTACTTAATTTGGAGGGTGGGGTGGATTCAAGACAGCGTTTCACTGAGTAACAGCCTTGGTTGTCCTGGAACCAACTCTGTAGCCCAGACTGGTCTGGAACTCACAGAGATCTGTTTGCTTCAACATCTGAGTGCTGGGATTAAAGCCATATGTCACTACCACCCAGCCTTAAACTTACTTAAATCAGATTAAAATTTTATGTGAGTATGACTTTCTTTTGTAATTCAATTGGATAATTCTCAACTATGAACTCTGCAGATGACCATGTTGTGTGCCAATACCAAAAGGTTAGATATCCCTGTTAGGTAGCTCACAATAATACACCACTCTCTACAAACCCTTTGGGTAGAAGATGACTGTGAGGGTTTCTCTATACCTCAAATTCCTGGCCTTTTACCCCCTTCCCCTAGAGACACCCCCCATATATATAGATGCTCACAGGAAATGTAGCCAGAGGGTTAATAGCCAAACTGGGGCTTCTACTGACTGCCTAGCATCCTGCCTGGAATAGAAACATGGGCAGTCCAAGCATAACTGCTTTTGAGCTGAGTGGAAGCACACATACAGAAGTATCATAGTCCTGGCCATGGCCACAGCCATGTTCCACTGTTTCCTCCCCAGCAACTTTCACCTTTGTAGACATTAAGTTCAGCCCCCACCTCCACCACAGCCATGTTGCCACATCCCTGGCTCATTTGATCCAGATCACCTATTCCCCCAACCTTTCACGAGGGCCTCCCACCATGCTGGCACACATTAACAGGTCGATAAATATTTCTGTGATAACAAATGGAAGCTAAACTCTTACTTCCTGTTCGCCACCTGTGCTCCCAACCTCTATCTTCACTCTCTGTCTTTGAACCTAGTTATTAATAGGGCCTGGGAGTAGATTATACACACACAGCTGGCTTGCCGGATGGTGTGTCCGTGAGTCTCTGCAGAAAGCTGATTGGGAACACCCCTACGCAGCTTATCAGGCAGGACAGAGTCCCTTTCCATGATCAGAGCAGTGGTAACATATGCAACCCTCTCAGGCACTCATCAAACATTTATTGAGGCCACACTGTATGTCAGGCACAGAGCTGAGAGCTAAGAACACAGAAATGAAAAAAACACAGAGAGGGAATATAGAAATGTGTACAAGGGAGGCACTGATGCTGTAGGAGCCCTGGAAGACTCAATGGATAGGGCTTGAGCACCACAGAACACAGCTGATAAAGCATATCTTTCTTTCTTTCTGTTTTTTTTTTTTTTTTTTTTTTTTTTGAAACAAGATCTTATGCAGTCTGGGTTAGTTAAGGATGACCTTGAATTTCCCAGCCTCTTGCCTTTACCTCCCCAATTTGGGGGTTACAGATTTATGTCATCATACCTAGTATTTATGTGGTGCCAAGGACACACACACACACACACACACACACTGCTTTGTGAATGTTATGTAAGCATTCTACACATTGAGCTACAGCCCGTCCCATAATCAGAACATTAATAAGCAATGTGTGTGTGTGTGTGTGTGTGTGTGTGTGTGTGTGTGTGAGCTCTGCACATGCTACTCACATGCTACTTTTGTGCTCTTCCTCTGAGCTGTTCTCTCCATCCCAAACATGTTTTCCTCTGCTTTTAGGTTACATAGGTTGAAGTCAGTTATAACGGTTGACATCTATTATGCACCTAGTACATGTCATGTACTTTGTTTTGGATTCCACAGAACACCAATGCCCACTGAGGTGAATTATTGGGCTGGTGGGGGGAGAGGGCTACCATTTGCTCTTGTTTTTACATGTGGCTGGTTTCAGAAGCCATGCTGAGGCAGAAAAGTTCAAAACATAATTAAACCAGTTAAAAAGCAAAAGAGCACTGGGATCGAAGCCGCGTTTCCGAGCCAATTTCCAAGAAGTCATTTCATCATCAGAGAACATCAAACGTGCATTCCACTTTCGGCTATGCAAATTCCAAAAGAATAATACCTCATATTTGCATAATGCTTGATGTTTTTCAAAGTGCCTTCCCAGTTATTAATCTACAGGAGGCTTTATTACCACTAGAAACATAAATTGAAACTCTCTTCCAGCTCTATTATTTCTTTCTACTTTCCCCTTAAACCCCAGAGAGACCTGAATCCAGGTGGTTGGGAATATACAGGCAAGTCTAAGGAGGGTAACTGTCAGGCTGGATAGACACGAGCCTAACCCATTGTGGGGTCTTTCTTTCCACAGCCATCACTGGGGCCAGATTAAGAAATCTGCTGTTGAATTAACAGACCCTCAGGGGAGAAACTGTGTAGCTCAAGTTCAAGATTCTTTCAGGATCCCCAGCTTCCTGAGCACTGAATCTTGCACCTCATTTGGAACGGATTCCCTTTCTATAACATATTCAAAAACTAGGAAATTCATTCTATCACTTTGTCCTTAAACCTGCAGACATTCCTGCCACCAGCTTGCTGCAGAGTTTGTTTGCCAAAGAGCTTGCTTGTCTTTAATGTGCTGTGAACCAAGAGGCTGAATCCATTGTAAACCCAACATGAAGAAAAGAAATTCAAAAAGCAAGGTGCAGCAACATGACAGCGGTTGAGGAAGCATTTCCAGCCATCCCTAATGCCTTTCCAATTTTCTTCTTTTTCCATCTCTTCCAGACTTAATTATGTGTAGCGTTCTCAGTCACTGAACCACCAGCATTTCCTGACACTTGAATCTCATGCATTTTAGCAAAAGATTAACCTGGCTGTTTACTTTTAATTCTGAAGCTGTGTTAATACTCAACTCCCTCTAGATTAGACAAGAAGAAAACACATGCCCGCACACCCTGCCTGGCACCACAGGCTACAGGATTGATGTTTCTAGCCATGAAACAGTCCCTAGGGTTGGCTGTACTTACCATTTCAGGAGAGCCAAGAGAGCCACAGACAGGGTCAGAGTCACCATGGTGCCACTCACTTCCAACTTGAGAAATCCCCAAACCTCCATTGTTCCTCTGAGACCCCAGAGGGGTGTGCCTCTGGAACAAAGAGAGATTGGTCACCTGCCTTTGTAGGTGACCTGTATGTAGGTGGTGGAGAAAGAAATGTAGCCAGCAACAGGTCACATCAAGTGGGTCCCCCAAATGTGCTCTTTGTCAGAGTGTGCCTTTCTAAAGAGGAAGGAAGCAGAGGGAGAAACAAAGGGTTTCGGGGCAAGGCAATGAATCAGCAACTTTATATTCTTGATGACTGTATTGTTAATAAACATTTATGTTAGCTTCCTCGGAGACCGCGGCAGACAAACGGGCCCCCGTGGTCATCGAGAAGCAAAATGGTTATAACCTTCCACTGCTCATCTAAGAAGCATTCCTCAGGAAAAGAACTCCTCTACGATTTCCTTCTCTACACCTTTGTCAATCCATATTTCAGCAATGATACAGATCAAGGCTTTCTAGATGTCTCACGGAACCTGGGAGCCAGACACCAGCTGGACAGAAAATGTTGTCTGCCTTGCAGACAACTACCTCAAAGTTCATTGGTTGTCAAGTGGAACCTCCTGACTCAGAGGTGTGCTCAGAGTATTGGTGCACACCACAGATCTTGCCTCGGGTGGGTGCTCTCAGCATGAGTTGGCGGGTTTTTCGGTTGTCTAAAACCCACACAGTTGTGTGTGGGTTGATTGTTCTAGCTCTGAACTGATGTGATAAAAGCCACTGGATGATTTTATTTGCTTATTAGTCAGTGTGTTTCATCTTGAGAATAGACAGAAGGCAGGGTAAGAGGAAACCACTCACAGTGTATATGTGGCCAGTGTCTGTCATACTCACAAATGGTGCTGGCACCCAATCCTGGAGAATTTTCTTTGCAGATGGATGAACAGTAAACATGTCTACAATTAAAAGAATAATTACTAGTGGAGAACAGTGCTGTGAAGATCCTAAAAATGGAGCTGTGAGACAGCCTGTGGGATGACCCACTAGGAGGTTTGATATGGGAAAACCCTAGAGACGGAAGCTGTCAGCTGAGGTTTGCCTGTGAAAGAACATTATTGGCATCTAAAGAGATCATGAGTGGAGGCCTGGTGGTGGGAAAACCTTCCTAGAGTTAAATACCACAGCAAGACCCATGAGTCTAGAATACAGAAGATCCACTGAGGAGGTAGCTGAGGGAAAGAGCAAGTGTCCATAGAGGTCAGACATCCACAGTACCACAGGCAGGAGCTTCATTTTATCTCCTGTATACCCTGTGCATTCATCACACAAGCTGCAGCTGAGAGGGTCAATGGAGAAGAAAACAGAGAGATCACTTAAGAGACCACTGCCTTCATCCAGAGATGAGGAGGCTTGGTGTAGACTGGGGAGCTAGAATAGACTGAGAGATGGGAAAGAGACTCAGGGGTGAACACTACAGTAAATCTAAGTGGACTGATGTGAAAGATGAGGAGAAGACCCCACCTCTAACTTTCAGACTCCTCACGTGAGCTCCAGATGGGTAAGGTGGCATACAGAGATGGAGACAGCAGAAGGAGGGTGAAAAGTATTAGGAAACATGAAGCTTTATTTTGGTCCCGTAAGGTGGAGATGCCGAGGGTCGTGTGGGTAGCCTGTCAAATCAGAATGGAGCCTTGATAAGACTATAAACCACAACAGTCAATCATTGCAATCCCATCTGTGGAGATCCTGCTGTACCTCAGTCACTAGTCCTCAGTCTTCATCCAATCCTCATTGCTCATGCTTGGCAGGGCAAGCCTGTGCAGTCAGTCCCATTTTGCAGTAGAATAAACTGAGGCGCGCGCGCGCGCGCGCGTGTGTGTGTGTGTGTGTGTGTGTGTGTGTGTGTGTGTGTGTGTGTGATGATATTCAAATGTGGAAGTCCTCCATACAACCCTGGCTATGAATTACAGAAAGATCATTGAATCACTGCTGGAGATGAAAGAGCGCAGCTCACAAGTCCTTTTCCAGCTCTCTGCATGCCCTGCTTTTTCATTGTGAATGCCCATCTTGCGGCCCCAGTCCAGTGACCCATCTGGATTTAATGTCTCAGCACTTTCAGACTCCCTTTTCCCCATCCTATGAGTCTCTATACTGCGATGTCAACAGTCTATGTACAGCCCTCCCACACACACACACCAAGGAATCCAAGTGAATAACTGTGAGAAAGGTTGGTATAAATATCAATAAGAAGGTTTATTACTCAGAGCTGGGAAGTTGCTGATGTGCCCTGGGAATGTCAAGAGTGGGATGTGCCAAACATCGTGGCCCAGGTGCATTTGATCACAGAATCCTCCTTCAGAGGCATTCATTAACATACCCCAGATAAGAGTCGGCTAAGGAACTTGCTTTGAGAAATGTTGATCATGGCAAGGTCTTATTTATAAAGGAGGAAACAGAAACTCAGAAAGGAAGAATAAGGTCCCATCCCTGTGTCATGATACAAGCTAGGTCACCCTTCCCATCCTGAATGTGTCTCTCACATTACCCTGTGGGTGTGGCATGTTCACACCTGGCATCTCCTCCTCCTCCTCTTCTTCCTCTTCCTTCTCCTCCCACTGCTTTGGGGTGCAAGTAGCCAGCCAAGAGATGTCCAGCTTTCTGAGAGGCTACCCACTCACCCAGGGACACTGAGTTCATGTGATCAACCTGTAACAATTCTGGAAGTCTCCCTAGGTGGTGTGTGATCTATAGAAACGGCAAATGCTAGGAAGAGATGGTGTTCTGGTTTCTGTCAACATGACACAAACCTAAACATACCTGGGCAGAAGGAATCTTAATTTAAAAATCACCTCTGGGGCTGGAGAGATGGCTCAGCGGTTAAGAGCACCCTCTGCTCTTCCAGAGGACCCAGGTTCGATTCCCAGCACCCACATGGCAGCTAACAACTGTCTGTAGTTCCAGTTCCAGGCAAACACCAAGGCAAATAAATAATAAATAAATAAAGTTTAAAAAAAAAAATCACCTCCATAGTATTGACCTATAGGCAAGTCTGTGGGGTACTGTTGTCTTGCTTAGTGATTAATGTAGGAGAGCCTAGCTTGCTGTGGGTGGTGCTACCCATGCTCAGTTGGTCCTGAGTTCTGCATCAGCTCCTGCCTCTATTTTCCGGCCTGACTTCCCTGGATGATGGACTGACTACACAGTGTAAGATGAAATAAACTCTTCCTCCCCAAGCAGCTTTTGGTCACGGTGCTTTATCACAGCAATAGAAACTAAGAGAGGTGGCCACGCCCTTTCTTAGTCTGCTGCAGGACAGAGATAATACTCCAAGGATGGGGGGCAAGAGCTCAGAAATAAGTGACCTAAAGGATTTTCAATTAAGGATTTATTACGATTCTAAAGAGAAGCAATGCAGGGACACTCTATTGATGAACAGCCCCCAATGTATCAATACATCTTCCCGTGTGGGGAAAAATTCTTTCTATCTATTCTGTTCTACCTGCTGGGATGTATTTGTCACCTCCACATCCAGGTACTACTCGCCTCTATTCCATGGATATGTTGGGAGTAAGTCAGCTCATCCTCTATTGAGCGGTATTTACATTGTTTCCAGTTTTCTTGACTTCAATGTGCTCTTAGAAGTGAGGTTGCTGGGTACAAAAACAAGTGTTTGAAACATACTGGGAAGTGTTACCCTCTGTCCCAACAGCATGGCTCTCTGTTCCCTAATCCTTAGACCTAGTGTGAAGGGCTTATTGAGACCACCCCGTGGGCTACCCCAGGGAGCTTTTCTTTTGTCTCTGCCCTCTGAACTTCCCCAAAGTTGAGCCAACTGTTTTAAATCTCATGTTTCTTTTTAAAGCTTTCCCTCCATAAATCCTGTGATATTTCCTTCATATTCCCCGTGTTTAAAAACTCCATGTGTGGATGTCTAAGCGGTGCCTGCCTTCCTTCTCAGTAGAAGGTTCCCAGCTGTTTGGTGCTAAGCTTCATATCTCTGATAGAAAAGCAAGTCAGAAGCAAAAAGAAAACACTCAGTGCCAGGCAAGCCCCGAGCAAAGGAGTATGGTTCCCCTTTAGCACGGAGGAAGCGCCTCTATACATCACCTCCGAGCAACCCCAGGAGGAAGTGAGCAGCACTTTCATTCTTGGGCTCCAAGCTGCAGAACCTGGGTGTTGGTGACGTCAGACCTGACCCAATGCTGTCTGAAAATGAGACTCTCAGTACATTCTAGAGGCCAGGCTCAAGCCCTAGTCTTCTGACTCTAAGTCCGTCAGGGGTTCTTTTCTTTTTCTACTACAACTAATGTTCAGTCTAGGCCTTGGAAAATTCAGTGTTTGTACAGTAAGGTCCATGGTCAGACATTTGGTGTCTATGGTGCTGGCTGCTTTGAAATGCAGAGTTCTGCAGTTACAAAAAGTGACCTGTTCCCCTTCCTCAATGGCCCCCTTGGCAAGACTCAAAATCTCAGCTGTCCCAGTTCAATTCCATCTCCCCATTGTCCCCCAATACTCTGGAGACACTCTGTCCAGTTTTGGAGAATGTACCGACAATAATTCCCGGGCACGCGTTGAATCTCATGGTCTTGCCAACATGGAGTTCATCTCTGAGGATGGGTGAGGAGATCCCAAAGCCTGAGTTCCCTGAGTATTACCGCTTCGGTGACATACGCATACACACAGGACGCAGAGGGGATAGAAATCAGAGCGAAGGAGATTGGTGAAAGTTTGAAAACAAAAGAGACTGAAAGCAAGAGCTTTGTGGGTGTGGCCAGCAGAGGAGCATGGCTGACGCTGAGTCAAAGGCACCGGAAGTTGGGGGTGAATGGGGAGGAAGGCAAGATACTCTCAGGTCAGATCACGAAAGGCATTATGGACCAGCCGAGAAATTTACACTTCATTCTGGAGTCAGAGATAAACTGCAACCGGAGATAAAAATTAGGTGGCAATTTGATCACATCAGGAAGTAGATGGGATGGTTTATACCTTTGAGGAGGGGTCCAGTCAGGAGACGGTAGGTCATCAAGGCAGGAGATGATGCTCTGAGTGAGTCAGGAGGCATGGAAACTTTGAGGCATTAGAAAGGCATACTGAATAGCATTTTGTGTGTTGGGTGTGGGGGGGGGCAGGGTTGAAGGATGTCAAGGGTAATCTCTGACCTTCCGGTTTGCGTGCTAAGCACAAGACCATGGGAGGACCTCACAGGTGTGAGGCTCAGGAAGTAGCAGGTCTATAGCGGTGAGGAGAACCTGAGGCAGGAGAAGAGATTGCATCTTGAGAGCCATTTGCATGTGAATGGGATGGTGAGCCACTGAAAAGAACTTACCCCAGAGCACACAGAACCCAGACAGTATTGAAAAAATATAATAAATAAGACAGAAAGTGTGAATGTACCTCTTTAGGGTATATGCCCAGTAGTGGTATTGCTGGATCCTTGGGGAGATTGATTCCCAGTTTTCTGAGAAACCGCCGTACTGCATTCTAGAGTGGCTGAACAAGTTTACACTCCCACCAACAATAAAGAGATGGGGAGAAGAGAGAGTGACTGGGAGGGATGGGAGGGGGAAAGGAGTCTGAACAAGGGGATATATGGATAAAAAAATATGACTTTATTCATAATAAAATAAATAAAATAAAATAAGAAGACAGAAAGGCCTGGAAGAAGGCTCAGTTGGCAACATGTTTGTTGTGCAAACAGGGGATTCAAGTTTAATACCCAGAACCCACACAAGAGCCAGCTGTGGTGGTACAAGCTTAGATAAAATCCCATTGCTGGGAAGGGAGAGGCCTGCTCAGCAGCCAGCATGTCTCCTGAGAAAGTCTCAGGCCAATGATAGACCCTATCTCTAAAACCAATATAGTGTTGTGCCCAGTGTCCAGACCCCCAAAAAGACAACCAAGAGACCGGTCCAATACAACAGCAAAGAGTCTCTTCATTGACAAGCTAGCTTGGGTCACTCCATCTCTCCGATGCAGAAGTGGAGTGGGAATGACCCTGAGCAGCTTGAGGCAAGGATTTTTATTGTGGGGAGGGCTCTAGGGGCTTCAGAGCTTTGGGGTCACAGTCCTGGGGTTGGTTCAAACTCAGACTCCGGGTGCCTATTATAAATCCATTGGCTGCTTTGCATTCTAGGGCTGTTTTGACATTTAGCAGTGGTCATTAAGGTTTACCTATATCAGCAGATCAGCAGATACACCTGGAGACTATTCCTTTCCCAGGAAGGGAAAACTGTTTGGAATGTCAGGTATTTCCCCTTAGGTGCTGGCTCCTCCAGGATTGTGTCTGTTCACAGGTCCTTCCTAGTACTTAGGGTTAGGGTTAGGTCCTTCCTAGATAGCCTGCTGTCTATCTTTCATTAAGCCTGTCGTGGCAGTTGTGTGGTCAACCTCTGACCGCCCCCTCCCACACACGGGGGAAGGGATAGAGCTGCAGGGAAGGGCAGAGAAAAGTCTGGAAAGAAGAGAGGGAGGACTCACAAGGGCAGAAACTGTGGAGAAGTCATATTCAGTGCTGAGGACCCCAAACGTTTGTTTCTAAATGTCCTGAGCCCAAGTCTTCGTACAGCAGCTCTCTAGCTCAGAAGGTCATAGAAAGTGACATCACCCCTCCAAATCTCAGTTTCCCCAGGGGTGCAGGGGCAGTGCCATGTGGCTGCCTCAGCAAGTACTCGATGAAAAGTGATGTCTGTCTTTATCAAAGCTACAGAATGGAATGGCCAAGGACAACAACAACCCCCCGCCCCCCCCCAAGGCCAAGTGTGGTGGCTCCCAAGGGTCTTAGGATTTGGTATTTGGATCATTATGGCCACCCTTGTGATGGCTTTGGGAGTGATGTGTATGGAGAGTGAGAGTTACAGAAAAGTAGGCTGGGAAAGGGCTGGACCAGGTGCCACTATCTGTGCTTGGCGCCGTGTGGGATGTAGCCTGCACTTGTAGACGTGAGAAAGACGGCAGCCATCTGTGTGTGTTCCCTGCCTGTGATAAGGGCAGAGCTCTCTCTTTGCTTCGGGGTTGCTATGGAGATATGGACAGGTGCATAAACAGCTTTAAGGTCTATGTCAAATCTCGATTTTGTATTGGTTGTGAGGGCAGAGACCATATTTTCTATCTCTTTGTACAACCTCACCGCCTGTCGCATTGCTATCTCTTCTGCTTGCTGGCTGGCATTAACATCCTTAGGCTGATCACTCCCCGGTCTATTCTCTCCAGCTCCATTCTCATTCCTGAGATTGAGACCAATATTTCCAGCTGCCCACTGGGTCCCCTCTGACAACTAGCTCACAGATGCCGCACTGGAAATATCTAAAAGTAGGTTCATCCCTGCAGCCTCAATTCTAGCTTCACCTCAAGAACGATCTGTCTCTGGAGTCCCACAGAAATTTGGACTCACCCTTGACTTTTACCTCCTCCTGCGCCACCACTTCTCAGCACAAGTTAATCACCAATCCCTGGGGATTCTCCCCCACAAAGTCTCTCATGCTCACAGATCTCCCTCTCCATCCACTGCAGTTCACGGCATTGATTCCATGAGAACCCTGGTCAGATGAATGAACAAGATTCCTGACCCGATTCACTGTGCTTATATTCAGAGAAATGCCCATCCTTCCTCTACCCACTCTCTCGGTGACCTCCCACTTCCCATTCATTCTGTCAGCCATGATGCTTTGGATTTGTGCAAGGTATTGACTGCTGTTGCTCTGTGTGCCTGAAGAATGTAGAGCATGCTAGCACCCCTGAACAAGCCTTGGTATTGAACTGGATGATGTAGAGCATGCTAGCAGCCCTGAGCAAGCCTTAGTATTGGACTAGATGATGTAGAGAATGCTAGTGGCCTGAGCAAGGCTTGGTATTGGACTGGATGATGTAGAGCATGCTAGCAGCCCTGAGCAAAGCTTGGTATTGGACGGGATCATGTAGGAGTGATGTGAGATGGTAGCTCATTTCCTTCTAAGGAATGGAGGAACCATTAAAGAGCTTCAAGCAAGGCAATGAGAAGGGGCTAGTTAAGCCAAATGTAGACCATCTGGTTTCATCAGATGACACTGACACCCTTCTGTCAACATCACACAGGTCCTTCCGTCACACAAGGAGGCTGAAGTGTGACCACTTAGATTTTGACTGTGTGTGTCATAGAAGGCAGTAGACAGTGCTATCGACCACAGGCTGCTCTTGCTCTCTAGATATGGGCGAGCCTGCCTCCTTTTCAGTTCAACCTCTCCATCAACTTATGTCACCAACGGTCTCAGCCTGTGAGCTGTTGGCACCTCCTAAATGGCCTGAGATTCTCTCTTGGCACGCCTCACAGCTGAGTGTGGCCACGTGTTGACAATGAGACACGGCTTTGCTTACAAACATGCAGAGTCAGCAGATGCTCACAAGTCAGGGAGCTTTCAGCAAGCTAGAGCCTGGAACACTCGTTTGTCCCCTCCGGGCATGGAGGAAACAGACTGCATGCCTAGAAAGCAGAATGCATCATCTACAGAGGTTGACCGCAGGACCACTTTTGGCCTTCCTTATGTTATCAGCACTGGGACATCCCACCATAGGGTAGAGAGAGACCATAACATCTACCCAGGGCCAATAAGGAGAGCTCATAGAGCAGAATATGGGTTATCAATCAGGAGTTTGGGTAGCAACTACCTCCAGGAAAATCATTAGTACATAGCAAGACCCTGTTGCCCTCGCCCTGGAATGACATAGAAATTGGAATTGGGTTTACAGACAGGAGCAGAAAGAATAATGTAACAAAGATCTGCTAACCCTTAATAAGGATGCAGATATGAAACTGTCATCATATATTGGTCCGAACTAAAGCTTCCTGAAGAGCACCTTCCACACAATGTTCAGAGATCTAGGCTCCGTCCATCCTATGAGCTTGTTACTCTACAGATCCTTGGATGTCCCTGCTGGATTACCCAGAGCCAACTGACCAATGGAAAAAGGGAGAAGAGAATTCTGGGAGGTGGTGTTTTGCAAAGTCAGGCCTGAAAGTAGTATAAATGCTCTATTGCTCTTTGCTTTGGCCTGGATTCAGACATATGGCCACTCCTGATTGCAAAGGAGGCTGGGAAAAGGGGTCTGGCCCAGTAGAAAGAGGCATTAGGTTAGGAGCTATAGAGCATTCCTGTCGCTGGTAGGGGACCCATGAGCTATCCACTCAATTCCAGTGACTCTTTTCTGAGGGACAAGCCATCAGAACAGGCTAGCAGCTAATGTCTCCCCAAGGCTACATCTGCATAGCCTAAGGTGATGGTGTGTCAACTTCTGGGGAGTCTCCCCAACTGTCTATAGTAGTGCTTCTCAACCTTCCTAATGCTACAACCTTTTAATACAGTTCCTCATGTTGTGGTGACCCCAAACTATAAAATTAATTGTTTTGCTACTCCATTACTGTAATTTTGCTATTGTTATGAAATGTAATCTTAAATATCTGATATGCAGAATATGCGACCCCTGTGAAAGGGTTAGCTGACCTCCCGAAAAGGGTCCCACTCATAGGCTGAGAACCACTGACCTAGCGGCTGGGCTGAGATCTAGGTTCTGTCTTCTCCACTGCCTGGAGCCTGCTCCCAGCTCCACAGGGACTCTGGAACCATCTGCATGTGATATTCATCTTGGCCTGTCTCACTGACTATCTGGGATGTGGTACTGTCTGAGCCAAGGCTTAGTTCCCCATAGCCTCAGAAGAGTGTAAATTAAAGATTTGCTCTAAGGTTGGGCGTAGCGGGTTCAGGCACTTTTGAGCAAGACCTAGGCATGGCTTTGAGGTTTTAAGGACCCCTGTAGGGGTGTGGCCAGCCCCCTTTGAAGACCCGGTTGCTTACTGCCTGCCCTTCTTGTTTGTTGCTATGTGTTCAGAGGGAGGATTGCAACCTCTCCTGTGTGGGACATTTCAACCCTCCAGAAATTGCCCTGAAGGTTCAATTTTATATCAGTGAGTGTTTCATATAAATGCCTTAATAAATATTAATTCTTTTATATAGTCAATTGCCAGTAAATAATTCCTACAGTAGCTGCGGCAGTAGCTCAGTGATAGAGCACTTGCATGTATAAAGTCCTAGGTTCAATCCTCAGTACTCCAGGAGAGGGGGGAAGAGGGAGCACAGGACAAAAAAATATTCCCTTTGCCTGCAGAAGTCAACTTCATGTAGAGAACTTGTCCTTGCTGGTACATGCTCTTGCCCTGTCTGAACTGATGGATATGCAGAGGTCCCAGGCATCCTAGCTTATGAACTTGGGACAGGCCCTGAATCACCTCCATCTCACCCCCCCCATAGGCTGGTTCCTTCCTGTACATCTTCAGTTCTCAAGAATAGATGTCCCTTCAAGAAAGTTCCCCCAGGATATCCCAGAAACTATTTTTTTCTACCATAGCACCCCAAACCTATTTACTCACACTCCTGACATAAGTTAGCTTTCTAAAGGGGACTATATATGACTCAGTGATGTACCCCCAGTGGCCGAGAGAAGACTGCTTGTCACTCAGTAAGTAGTCACAAAATGTTGAATGAGTGAAGGAATGAATGAAATGAACTCTTGCCTGTGTTTTAGGTAGCTGCCAGCAGGTGGCAGTAATGCTCTTTGGGTTATGAGGGTAGGTGGTAGCACTCCAGCACTCCTAAAATAGTAAATTGGGGTACGTGCTCATAACCCAAACAGCTGGTACATTTTCTAGACAATAGCCATCAAGTGACTACTAAAATCAGATGTTGTAAGAAAGCTAGAATGGGTGAACTTCTGGAAGAAAACAAAGGACCATTGAGTTCTTGAGCCACTGAGACCACTCCACAGAACATTCTCTAGGATGCACTATTTAATTTCTTTTTTTTTTTTTTAATCTGTTCTAAACCTGAGCATTAGAAGCCTCTGCAGCTGGGTTCACTGTCTAGCATTCTTGCTTATCTTATCAAGGGTTCCCAAGCAGACCCTTATTACTAGAGGCAGGGTTCATGAAAAAGGCTAGTGAGAGATAAGGGTGCATACTGGGAGGTGTCAGCAGATGGAGGCCTCTAGATGCCAAGCTGAGGAGCATGGACTTTACCCTTCTGAAGGTACCAGACTTCCTGGTTGAGACTCTTGTGGGCACACATATGTTCATTCCTGTGTGGGTAGGTGGGTGTGCGTGTGTTCAAGAATATGTGTGAAAGGAAATGGGATGTAGAGAGAGGGGTGGGACAGACTGAGGGATGCTGAGAAAGACACATGCTAAAAATTTAGGGGCTGTAGGGAGAGACAAACAGGAGACCTGCACAGCTGGACTCTTAAATAGAGCTGAGGCTGCACAAGGGGGCAATGTATGGCAGCCATCTTGGACAGTTTCTGGAATGTTCCTGAGGTAAAACTGCAGATATTGAAGGCCAATAGGGAAGGATGAGGAGAAAAGGATGTCCAGGAAGAAGCCTGGCTGTTGGATGAAAGAGAACATTGTGTACATAACAGAAACACAGGACTCCTTGTCACATTAGAAAAAGACAGGTCTTCCTAGGCTTCATGGGACTCAACTTTTATGTCCCTGTGTACTCTGCTCCCAGGGGATGCTATTTGAGTCCCACCTCACCTATGAGGACACACAGTCTTGAGAAGACTACAAAGTTCTAAGGCAGGAAGCAGGGGCCAGGGATGTGACTTCTGAGGGACATGGGGACAATAGAGGCCAGTTACTCTTTCTTGTGTTTGGTGGGCAGAAGGGTCTGATGTGTACCTGTTTGCACAGCACGCAGTCACATATGTCAGTGTGTGCATGCAGGGGTCCTGGTTGGTTAAGGCAGGGTTCACTACTACAAATACCAGGCAAGCTGCTTCAAACTCCCCGGGATTCCTCTGTCTCTGTCCCGCCTCCACTCCTAAAAGTGTGGGGATCTGGATGTGGGCATCACTGGGTCTAGCTTTGCATAAGTTCTAAGGATTCAAACTTAAGTTGTTGGGCTTGGTCAGCAAACGCTTATCCCACTGAGCATCTCCCCAGCTCCAAGGACAGTTACTTTGAAGAGAAATTTCTAAAGCTCTCAGTCTCTAGCACACTGGTTCTTCCACTTCATCTCCTGGGATGCCCCTGCAAAGCAAAACGGATATCTGGACTGTACCTCGGTGCTTCTGACTCAGTGGGTCTAAACTGGGACCTGAGAATTTACATTTCTAGTAACTTCCCTGGGGCAGTGGCTTATAAACTGGGTCCTCCTCTGAGGGTGCTGTGTTTCTCAGCCTTTCCTGTCTCCCAGGAATCATAGTACGAGGGGAGACATTTTAAAATTCTAAAGTTTGAAGCTTACTCACATCAACTGAATCAAAATCCAGAAAACACCTTCCCTAGAGACTCTCCCCTCCTCGGATTCCGAGGGACACCTTCTCTTCTCCAGGTGGCCTCTCCACAAGCCCAGGCTTTTACTCCTGGGAACAAATGTCTTTGTCATTTCCCAATAGTATTATATGAAACTCTGCAGAAACCTAAGACTGTGTCCTTTCTCTCAACAGGGTAGTAGAAGACGAGGTAACATAAGGTATGTGTGGGATGGGTGTAAATATGGGTCTAAAATCCCACATAATTGCATGGTGGAGAGGTGTTGCCAAGGTAAATTAATAAGAAAACAGTTGGGTGATGTTTGCCAACAAAAATCACTTTGGAGTGTGTTAACTCCACTGCATTTGCTGGTTAGAATAAGCTGTCAGTTAGAATAATTCATGTCAGAAGATATGGCCTCCCCCATGGAATTGACCGCATTATTCTATCTGCTTGGTCAGGCTATCTAGAAATAGGAAAACTGGCATGGTGAGGTCTGGGAGCCTCATAGGTCTGCTTTGCAAATCAATCAAACTCACTCTTCACTTACTCACACACTCTCTCCCCATTTATTCTACACTTGTGAGTCTCACAGCCTTAGAACAGGAGAGCGTTGTAGATTTGAGACAGGACTTGGATTTGTATCTGGGGTTCAAGAACTTATTCCATCACCTAACTAGGATACCATGGAGTGTCCACTGGGTGACAGGCTGAAGGATAGAGCTAGGACAGGACCTGGTGACCAGGACATCAGTCCCAAATGGAGATCCCAGGATGGAACACAGGACTTGGGTTAGTGGCAACAACAGCAGTCTTAGGAAACATCTGGGTACCACACAGATGTTCTGGATACCAAGCCAGCATTCATTCTCATAGAGCATCCTTGACACCAGGTTGCCAGTTCCCTGCCTGAAAACCTCCAATTCTGGGGCTTTTACTTCCTCAGAAAGCAGTGTTCCTTGTGTGGCTTTGGCTTTGACATCTGCATCATGTTTTCCCAGGGTTAGAGATACTGGGACTCTCACTGGAGCTCTGCAGGGTCCTTAGTGGCATCTTGTACTGGGACTTCCCTGTCTGTCCTTATGTCTGATGGCATCGACCATCTCCTGATTCAAGCACAGCTGTGCTGAGAGAAGGCTCTACCAGGCTGTTAACAGATCATCAGCTCAGTGATCTAGGTGAGGACTGCCTTCTGGCCTGACAGTCTCCATCATGACTGTCCTGGTCTGGAGCATAGTCAGAGCCCAGAATATGTCAGTGACATAGGTGATCTTCCCAACAAACGTGAGAAAAGGAAAGGTCAGGGCCATGTGCTTCAAACTTCAGCTTTCATGAAGTGAAAACTAATAGCCCAGACTGTGGCTGAGGTCTGGAGATGGCGTCTCAAGACAGAGAGATGGCTCCAACTATTTCTTCCCACTCAGATGGTTTCCAGAAAGAAGGGGCTGATGTTGTCTGAACAAAGCTTCCTCCAGGCCAGACAGGAAGCATAGAGTTGCTGGTAAAGGTAGCAGCACTGAGTCCTATGACCCACCCCAAAGAAACACCCATCCAAAGGGAGCCAGACAGGGATGGAAGCAAGACCCAGGTGTCAGGAAGGAAGTACATACTCGTTCTTTGGATGGCATCCAAAAGTAGGCAGAAACCAAGGGGTTCCAAACCCTCATCTCATACATCTCATACATCTCTCATTAGAAATAGATTCCAAATAGAGACGCTTTGAAAAAAAAAAGTATAGGTTCTGTCTGTCATTGTAAAACCTAGTACTTGTTAGAGTTTAATGTGAATAATGAGCGTAAGGATGGATAATAATGGATAGTTCAGAGTCCTAGAGTTATTGACGCCACAGCCACAGGGAAGGTGGCTTCAGGACCATACCCACAGATAAGCTGTAACAGGGACCTGGTTGGACCTGGACAGCTGGAGAACTACAGGAAGTCTGAAGTGGGTTTTCTTCCCGAGAAACAGGGTCTAAGAAGAAACCTCTGGAAAACCTAAGAACCCTGGACTTGCCCCTCCACACTCAGCACTTCTCAGGAAGCCACAGTTAGTTGAGTAGAACGTGAATTTCACCAGCCCTAGGCCAGAAGCACAAACCTATTTTGGTTTCTTTGGGGTTGTTTGATTGGGGTGGGGGTGGGGAGTTGCTTTGTTTATAGGCAAGGTCTTACTATGTAGCCTTGGCTATATTGGAACTTACTCTGTAGATCAGGCTGGCTTCAAACTCAGAGATTCACCTGCCTCTGCTTCCTGAGTGCTGAGATTAAAGTGGTGTGGCACCATATCCAGCCCTATTTCTTTGTTTGTGCTTCTAACTTTAGAGATAGGGTCTTGCTATGTAGTCCAGTCTGGTATCAAATTCATGATTTTTCCCACTTTTGCTTCAAATAGCATGAAAGTCTTCCCAGGAGATTCACTTACAGTCTGGAGGGGTGGAGGTGGACTGTCCATGCATTGTTCATGGGAGACAAGAGGATACCTGGTTACCTGCACAGGGATACTGCAGCTGTCTGTCCTCTCTAAACTGGAGTGGGGAGGCAGAGTCAGGATTACAGACATGGTCCAGCCACACTTCTACATGCATGTTCTTTCTGCTCACTCTCTACTCTTGTTTCCTGAGAAAGTTCCCTTTTTATTTATGCACAGCCTACACAATGCACCAAAGGGTGAAAGACATATTGGCATGAATACACACATATACAACACACACACACACACACACACACACACACACACACACACACACACAGCAAAAGCAAAAGGTGTTTTATTTCTTATATTTGTATAAACTTAAATTTTAGAATGAGCATGTATTGCTCTGTGTGTGTGTGTGTGTGTGTATTTGTGTGTATGTGTGTGTGTGTTCCTGGGTGAGCAAGTGTACAGGTGTGTGATCATATGTGTGCTTTCGTGCAGAGGCCAGAGACGTTCCTCAGACGCCATTCATCTTAGTTGCATTTGTTCCCAGAGACAGTTTCTGACTGACCAAGTAGTCTAGGCTGGCTAGCCAGAAAGCCCCGAGAATATGCTTCCCTCTGCCTCCCCAGAATTGGGATTACAAGCACATACCACCATACCTGGCTCTTTTTTCCCACATGATTTCTGAGGTATCTTACTTAGGTCTTAAAACCTGCAGGACAGACTTTTTACTGACCGAGCCATTTCCCTCCCCTGACCCTCACATGTTTATTTTGATAGGAGGAGAGTTCTGGAAAATCTTTTGGCTTGAATAAAAACATCTGCTTTGAAGACCACTGTCCTGGGGCTGTACCTTCTCCCCATCTCTGACTGAAAAGGTCACCCCACAATGACTGTGGGCTGATATCATGTCTCTGTGTTCATGCATACTTGCTTGGTAGGAATTCAGCCTTGGCCACTCTGTGATACAGAACATTTCAGCCTGGTTGCCTTTACTTTGGAGAAACCTCCCACCAGCCTATTATGGTCCAGAGGAAGATGCCAGCTAGTTTAGCATTCCCATGTGTCACTGCTTTCAAGGATGGCAGTAAGAAACAAGTGTAGCACACTTAATTGCCACCCATAGGAGACTGTTCTGTGACATGAATTCCAGTTATACCAAGGCCAGCATTTGAGAGCCTGGAATGTGAGGGCTGGAAGCCACTGGGTCTAGATTTATGACCATTTCTATATTTCATCCATCTGCTTCAGGCACACACCTGAAATTGATGAAAGGCAATTGCTCTGGATGGTACAGGCCAGGAAGCACAAGGTTGGAAAGAAAAAAAAAAAAAACCCATCTAACTAGAGATAGAGTCATGTGGCTCAATTTCAGGCTTTGCTTCTTTTCAAGGAGACCTTTCTCATCATAATAGAGTACATTCTGGAACGCTGCAAGATTATAATGCAGCTCATCCTGCTCAAGTTTTGGAATAACCCTGCCCAGAGGGCCCTGGAAATTCCCACCCTTAAAGTGACTCCTTGTGTGGCTCTTATCAGAATGGAACAGCACCCTTCATTTTTTATTTATTCAATTTTTATTCCTTATCTGGAATTTTCCCCTCTGTTACACCATCATTCTGGATGTTTTTTGAAAGACTGAGTATTACTTTTTACACTATGTGTGTGTATAAATGTATAGTATGTGCATACAGGTACCCACGGAGGCCATAAAAGGGTGTCACATCCCTGGAGCTAAAATCATAGGTGATTATGAGCCACCCAAGGTGAGTGCTGGGAACCAAACCTGGGTCCTGGGCCCTCTACAAAGCCATGTATACTATTACCCACCTAGCATCTCTCCTACCCTATTCAGTCTTTACACTGTATCTGGACACAGGTTCCAGAAGTTAGTTCCACAATGCCTCTTTTCAAGAGATTCAGTCATGCTGTGGACTCATTGCTAACCCGTACTCATCAGGCGTAGACCCAGATACTCCTCCCAAGCAACATCTCAAAGACAGGAGAACCTGCTTGTTCTCTTTTAGCAGCTCTTACTAACCTCATTTAGCCAGTCCTGTACTTCTGTAGTCCCAGCACTGAGTAGGTGGAGAATCAGGGGTTCAAAGTCAACCTCAGCTACACAGTGGGTTCAAGGCAGCCTGGGCACAAACAGTAAAGAAGCACTTATGGGGGGTGGCTCACTGGCTAAAAAGCTTGCCACAACAATGTGAGGACCAGAGTTCAGATCTCCAGAACCCAGATAAAAGCTGGGCTGGTGTGGTGGTCTGCCTGAAAGTCCAGCACTGGGGAACATAGGCAAAAGTGTCCCTGCGAAAGCTGGGTTACATAGACTAGCCAAAATGATGAGTTCTCAGAAAATAAAGTGAGGAGTAATTGAGAAGAATAGTATCCTCTGGTCTCTACATACATGGACACACATTCAAACATGCATGCGCACATACATGTGTGCTATACACATCCACATGCAAGCAAATGAACAGCCTCATTGAGGAAGCTCCCCACTCTTCCATATGCATTGTCTTTGCATAAATAGCTCAGATTTTTTAAAAATAATATGTGTGTGTGCATGTGCATGTGTGTGCATGTGCCATTGCACACATGGGGATCAGAGAAAAACTTTCTTAAGCCAGTTCTCCCCGACATGTGGGCCCTGGGGATTGAACTTGGGTCATCTGACTTGGCAGCAAGCACCTTTCCCACTGAGTCATCTTGCCAGCCCAGGAACCAAAGATTCTTGGGAAATATCTGCTAACCACAAAAGTGACCCAGTACTGAACCAGACAAGGCATGGCTGGCTGGAAAGAATATGTAGGATCTATACCTGTCATAAACAAGAAATAATATTTCTATATAAAAAGAAATTTTAAAGAAATCTGAATCAAAATTGGATAAGGTTGACTCTAAACCCCAAATAAGTTCTTTTAGATTCTACCAACTGAAATTTTGAAAAAAAAAAATCTATTTTTGGATTTTGCTTTTCAACTGAAGCCATCTGTAGATAGAATCATAAAGACCCTAATTTTTTCTTTAAGTAAAAACTTCAATTTCCCTCCGGTTTCAGTAACACACAGTCTCTATAAGACCCGAGTCTAGATGAACTGGCATAGTTTGTGGGTATGTGATATGGTTAGTTTTAGCTCTGTTATGGTTTGTTTTTAAATATTTATTTGTGAACTATGAATCTTGCTAAGATTGAAATCTGTTCTGGAGAAGTGACGGCAACTTTGGCTGTTGCTTAATGGAACTGTTGAATCTACTCAGAAAACAAAAAGATGCTGTTTTGTGAACAAGTCATCCTCGGAAGAGATAAAACAATTCCAGCAGGTACAGTATGACTGGTTCCTGATAAGATCTGAGCTCAGTTTCTCTGGCTGTGTTACAATTTAGGAGGTCAAAGACACCATCCAGTGCAGTTAATCCGCCGTAGAAAGGCGAGTCTCTTGGAAAAGGCTTGGAAGTTAGAGCCTATGTCATCACATTCACAAGCATTCATCCCACTGATGTCAGTCGGACTATCAGTTATATCCTACTGCAGCACCTCATACAGCCCCTGTCACCCCAAAGATCATGGCTTTGTTCTGTCCACTATCTAACGAACTCTTCATGATGGACTACCCTACCTTTCTGTCCATCATAAAGTGATGAAACTAACTTTCAACCAGTAAAAAAGACTAGGCCACTGCTTAGAATGCCACATAACATCAGATTGGTAACCTTAATTGGTCATTTAGGTCATTTAGGTGGTGGGGGGGGTTGTTTTTGTTTTTAGGTACCAGCTTGACTGGGCTAAGGGATACCTGCCTACCTATTGAAACATTATCTCTGGGTGTGCCCAGGAGGAACTGGCACATGAGTTGATAAAATGAGTGGGAAAGATTTGTCCAAATGTGGGCAGGCCATTCAATCTGCTGTATTCCCACCCCAGCGCAGAACATAAAGTCAGAGGAAAAGCAAGTGCACGTTCTCTATCTCAGGGCTGGGACTCTTTCTTCCAGCCCTTAGGTTCAGAATGCCAAGCTCTTTTGCCTTTAGACTCTGTACTCAATGCCTTTTCCTACCTTAGTGCAGTTCTTAGGCCTTTGGCCCTACACTGAGATTTTTATCAGGAGGTTCCCTGCTTCTGAGATCTTCAGACTTGGGCTGAGCAAACTATTGGCATTGCTAGGATTCCAGGTTCCTGACCACCTATAACAGAACTTCTCTGGCTCCATAGCTATGTGCTCTATCCCGTCTTTTTTTTTTTTTTTAAACTTTATTTATTTATTTATTTGCCTTGGTGTTTGCCTGGAACTGTAACTACAGACAGTTGTTAGCTGCCATGTGGGTGCTGGGAATCGAACCCGGGTCCTCTGGAAGAGCAGACGGTGCTCTTAACCGCTGAGCCATCTCTCCAGCCCCGCCCTATCCCCTCTTATACATCCTCCACCTACCCACCCACCCACCCACCCAGTCTCTTGACTCCATTTCTCTGGAGAGCCCTATCTTATACAACCACATTTCTATACATGATGAATTTGCATTCTGTAGCCTAAGTCATGATAGTCGTGATTGTGGTGAGCTTGTGTCTAGGAACTAGCTGAGAGAATATACCCTAACCCTCCTCCAAATTGATACAAGTAAACTGCTCCTCCATAGCAATGTTTTATTCACATGGTCAGCCCATCCAATCATCAAGCATTTGGGTTATCATGGATGTCTGTTGCATGGTTCTATCATGTATCAGTTTTCCAAAGTGATTAGAACTAGAGACAAGGAAGGAAAAATGGGAAGCACTCATTCACTCTACTGAGCATAGATCAGAAACTGTACTGGAAGGACAAAGGAGAGCTCTAACCTTTGACCTCAGGATGCTCACGTAGGAGGAGCAAGCAGGCCCTGTCTCTGTAATGTGGTGAGAGCTGTCAGAGTGAGAAAGGAGACATCCCTGTGCGGGCAGAGCTGACGTAAGGGCAGAATGACCATCGGTGACCAGGGATCTCAGGGTAAGAGATGAGATGAGCCACGCCCACAGCTGCCTAGAACAGGTCGAGAGAAGGCAATTGCTAAATGTTGTGGACTCTTAACAGTTGGTTAAGTATAGCCATTATTAAAATTAAATTGTATAAATGTATAATTAAATGCAGAAGTAAAGATAACAAATACTAAAACTCCTTCTATTATTGATTATTTTACTACTTTTTACCATTATCCCTGCTATGGGAGTTTTTTAGGTCTGTCAAACATGGTAGACATATTATCTAACGGGGCTACTATACATTTCTCTCAAGTTCATGGACAAGTATGCCATGCTAAGATGGAAGACTGGTCATGACGGGAGGATTTTCATCAGCAAAACCAGGAAGTGTAAAGGATGAGGAATTGTCCCCTGCACAGAAGACCACTGCCTTAGTTACCTCTTTTTACTGCTGCGACGAGATACCTGACAGAAGACACTTAGGGAAGGAAAGGCTGGCCGTGGTTCACAGCTTGAGGGTCCATCCTGGCTGTCGAGGGATGGTGATGAAAGCTGCTGAACTGTGGGGGGCAGAAACATAAGGCAGCCAGCCACAGTGTCCGCAGTGCGGAGAGAGGTGAGCTCTGCTTCTCCTTCTGAGTCAGTCTGGAGCCTCAGCCCATGGGATACTGCTGCCCATGTTTGAGATGGGGGCTTCTGCTACATTTTAACCTCGGATCCTCTCTCACAGACACGCTCAGGTATGTTTCCTAGGCAGTTCCCAACCCAACCACATTGCTGATGAAGATCAACCATCACAACCATTTACCAGCAGACATGGCCAGCTTAAACAGGGAACCCTAAGCTGGTCAGAAAGCTGGGAACCTAAGGCAGTGACATTGGGGAAGGGGGGTCAAGAGGGCCCTCTGAGAGCCTGTTAAGAAACCAGGAGTTTGTGGTTTTGAAGGGCTTTAGGAGAACCAATCATCTTTGAGGAAGTGTGCGAAGAGTGTTTGGGGCCGGTTATTTAGCTAGAGAGTAAGAGGCAGGAACCAAAGGTGACTTGGAGGTTAGATGAACTCTGTCACCATGCAGGAGACAAGTCCTGTGAGAAATGAGGACTTGGGTGGCTTTTGCCATGTGGAGTTGCAGTGTCTGGTGTGGGAGATCTTTGGTTGAGAATATCCTACAACTAGCGACTTAAGGCAGCCTTGGAGATACCTAGATTGCGTCTCTGGACCAGACACTAGGTCTTCAGGTGGCAGTGAAATCTTTATGGCATGGACCACGGGAAAGCAGAGAGCAGGAGCCAGGGTACCAGTACATGCAAAGGAGGGCAGGAAGAGGCAGAGAGAAGGGAGTTCTGGGGGCAGGAAAGGAAGGGGGATTCATTTTTTTATTGTTCTATTTTTCTTTTCTAGCTCTAATTTTTTCTGGTGTGTGTATGGGGTTGGCATGTGTGTGGTGTATATGTACTTGTTAGTGTGTGTGCACACTTGTGCATGTGTGTGCACATGCATGCATGGGTAAATGGAGGTCAGAAGTCTATGCCAGATGCAGTTCCTTGACTTTGTTCCCTGATGTCCTGTCTGTCTTCTCACTGAACCCTCAGTATCAAGAGGGCCTCGGCCATATATATCATGGAAACCACCCTTTCCCTATCTACTAGCACGAAGCTCAAGGCTTAGCCCAGCATGTCTCGTGGAGCCTAGAGCTCCTCAGTTCAGCTAGACTGGCTGGCAATGACCTTCAGGGATCCATCTGTCTCTGCCCTCTCTCCTCAATGCTAGTGTTATAGGGTTGTGTGTTGAAGGCTGCTAAAACTATTTCTCAAATTAATTTGAAGTGATAAAAAATAGGAAGAAGTTGAGTACAGGAAAGAGATAAATGGAAGTGAGAAAGCACAGCAAGCTGAAGACAGTTCCCCCCAGCAGAGTTCTACAAGAAAGGGATGCCCAGGCTGGA